>RJWM01001502.1:0-154126 GCA_004363535.1 Dasyprocta punctata | reverse complement strand
CGCGGCGTGCAGGATCGCGGGACCGATTGGCTGGGTCCCGTGCACAGCAAGGAAGGACAGCCTCCCCGGGCGTGCAGGTGGAGTCTCCTCCTTTACTGGGTGGGGGCGAAGGCCTCCCGGTCCCAGGGAGCTGTGCTGGGCACCGCGCGGGACGCGGACCCAACCCTGGTTCTGTCCGCAAGCTCGGCCCAACAGCTATATCTAATTCAGTATGATTTTTAGAAGATATTTTAAAGATTTTGTGAACTTGTTTCCTTGGCACAAAATATAATCAAGACTCCTGTGGTCAGCTTGTGGCACTGCCAGTCTTGATCCTAAAGAGTGGAAAAAGATTATGAACAAGCTTATTCTCATCACAATCATTTTCTAATTTGTTCTGTGTCACAACTGGTGTACATGCCACAAGTACCCAAAAGAGAGGACTGTACAATGAACAGAATGTTTTCTTTTACAAGAAAGAAATAATTCACTTCAAAGTCAACTAGTACAATGTGTAATATAATGATAAACAATGAAAAAGTATGAAGGAAAATTAAATTTCTTAAAGTTATCTAAGATTTTAAACAGTAAGATCAGCTTTACTCCACAAAATGATTGTCAAGTCATTTCAATAAAGTATGAAATCACAATCCTGAGTATACATTTGTTTAAAGAAAAAAATCATAGTGCTCTACTAATTATCCTTTAGTTAACATCTCTGTGTTAATATTTTTTTACTTACTTTGTATTAATTTTGCTAAATCCCACTATGAAAATTGTCTCAGTTATAAGGTTACTGTTGTGAAAATTCTGACCATAAAATTGATGTTTTTTCAAAGTAAGAAGTAATTGAAAAATTTTTAAAGTAAAATATAAGGAAAGAAAACACTCTCAAAGAGTTTCATTTAAAAGTAAAAGTAAAAGTAAAGATTCATATTAATTTACAAGTCTGACATTTGAATTTTCAGTTTTTTCAGTCTTAAATTCCAAATTACTTATTAAAGGAATTGCCTCAAAATAAAACTTGTGGATGTGACAATTTTATAGATGTATCAAATTTGACTTCTTTTATTTAAAATTCTGACCTAAAAGTTTCTATCAAAAGGTGTTTGTCTCCTTATATACTCTTCCCCAGTTCTTGGTTTGACTTAATTCATTTAATTATGTCTCAAATGTAAATTTTTCAAATCAGCTACTATTTTTATATATGATACATAAATGAATGCATGCCTACATACATATATATACATACCGACATATATACTTACATACTTACATGCATACAGATAGCCATCATGCTGCTTCCAAAAAAGAAGATCACATTCTATAATTACATACATTTCTTGATCAATTAACTTCTGTTGGTTTCCCTTTTTGAAAGGAAATTACTGAGAAAGAATTTTACTTTTTGTTTGTTAGTTTGTTTTGGATATCTCAAGTGACTATCACAGTCTTTGGCATACGTTTTTATTTCAGTTAGTTTTACTAGTTGAATGATATTTTTCCTGACAATTAGATAAATCAGGGGGTGAAGTAAAATTCAGAGTGTTTCTTATTACCCCAAAAATTTCCAATGTAGTTTTTCATTCCAATACTTAATTAAGGCTTTTAAAAATAAACTTTCCCCACACTCCAGGGGCTTTGAACTACTTGCAGCCAGATGCAAGGTCTTGGTGGTGCCACACTCTGGGGTGCGCTTTGCCTAGCCACCTGGGCCCTAGAGATTCTGACCCCCATCCAATAACCAGAGGGTCCAGCAACACACTCCAGGAATGGGCCCTCACTTGCTGCATAGAGGATCAAGCTCTACCTAAACAGCTCTCAGAGCAATCCATCAGGTGAACGCCCGGTCAGCCTCAGACGACACAGAGGTACAGAGCATAGCGCAGCCCAGAGCCCCAGAGCTGCTCATCATGGAGTGGCCAGGGTAGCTGCACGGTCTTAGAGAACTTGAACTCTGCACATTAGAGCACAAGGCATGAGCTACATTGTTCAGGGGTGTGGCTGTGCCTATAGGTTGTGAACCCTAACAAACCAGGAACAAGGCCGCAGCACTATATGCCTGGGAGTTGCCCAGGTTTGGCCCATGCTCCAAAGGTTCTGAACTCCTCGCAGCCAGACTCAAGGTCCTGGTGGTGCCACACTCCAGGATGTACTCTGTCTAGCTGCCTGGGTCTGAGAGGTTCTGAACTCCACAAAGCCATGCTGAAGGTCCAGTGGTACACCCCAGGGCTGCCTCTCTGATAGCCACCTAGGTTGCAGGAGTTCTGAATGCTACACAGCAAGGTTCTAGGCCCTGGCAACAAGCTACAGGGATGTGACCTTGCTAGCTACAGGGAGGGTACAAACTTTGTCCAGCCCAGCATCCCAGAGCAACACAAAGAAGTACATCAGGGAAACGTGCGGCCAGCCTCAAAGACTGCAGAACACAAGGGTCCAGCACCATTATCTGGGGATGTGCCCTGGCTAGCCATGGCAATATTGAAGGATGGAAGCACCACCCAGCACAGTGTTCCAGTGTAATTCATCAGGAGGTTGCCTTCCCAGTGACACATGTCCCAGAAGAAAATGACAAAATGAAAGAGCAAGAAGCAGTCTCACTCCCACAGCCCACAGAGAACAAACCAAAGAAACACTGAAATGCAAGACACTGGGAGTCACACAACTGAACTTTCTGAAATGATAGCAAATGAAGTAAAGAAACAACTCCATGAAGCTATACGGAAACTCAAATCAGAAATAATCTCTCAGCTAGAATATGAAATGACAATCATTATGAAAGAAATGCTGTGTGTATCTAAAGGATATCAAGATAAAAAAATTGAAGAACATAAGAAAATGACAGAAACTTTGAATGAACAATATGAGACACAAATAGAATGCATGAAACAGATTCAAAGGGAAATTCAGGAAATGAAAAATTCCATGGAAAGCCAGCAAAACTGCTGGAATGAAGCTTGAAGACAGCATGGAAAGTTATGATCATGAAAGAAAAGACCTCTTAAAAATAACAAGGAACCAGGAAACAACAATTCAACAGCTGCAAGATGATGCCAAGAGAAATAACATAAGATTAATAGGTGTCAATGAAAAAACAGAGGTCAATACTAATGACCTGTGAAGACTATTTGCAGAAATAATAGCACAAAATTTTCCAAACATGGGAAGAGAATCTGATATACAGGTAAGTGAGGCATACAGAACCCCAATTAACCATAACCAAAATAAATCTTCACCCAGATATATAATAATTAGGGTGTGAGAAATACAGCACAAGAACACAATACTAAAAGCTGTCAGGGAAAAGAAACAGATCACCTCTGAAGGAAAGCCTATCAGAATCATGGCTGACGTCTCAACACAAATCTTTAAGTCAAGAAGAGCTTGGAGTGAAGTATTTCAAATCCTGAAAGAAAGCAACTTTCAACCCAAGTTAATGCATCCTACAAAGCTATCTTTAAAAACTGATGGAAAAATAAGATACTTCCATGACAATGAACAACTGAACAAATTTATGGCCACCAAAACAACACTAGAAAAAGCACTGAAATATACTCTAGAAAGAGACAAAGGTAACTACAATCTTAAGAACAACAACTAAAGGAAACCACTAAGCAGAGAAAAAAATGAAACAGAAAATGTAGGAAACCAACAACAGAAAGATTTCATGACAGGGATGAGTCAGTACATATCAGTTATATCAATCAATGTAAATGGTCTCAACTCACCAATAAAAAGAAACAGACTGGCAGGGTGGGTTAAGAAACAAAATCCAAAAATATGCTGTGTACAAGAAACACACTTCACTCAAAAGGAAACTCACAGACTAAAAATCAAACGATGGAAAACAATACTCCATGCAACAGGAACCCAAAAAAATGCAGTGGTAGCTATTATATTTGCAGACAATACGAACTTCAAACTGAGAATGACCAAAAGAGATAAAGAAGGTCATTACATACTTGTTAGGGGAAAACCTCAAGAAGAAGAGATTACAATCATAAATATATATGTACAGAATGTGGGAGCATTCAACTATGTAAGACAATTCTTAATAGACATGGAAAACCAGATAAATAATAATACAGTTATAACAGGGGACCTTAATGCCCCGCGTCACAGAGAGACAGATCATTCAAGCAAAAAATCAGCAAAGAAATAACAGAACTAAATCAAACTTGTGAACAAATGGACCTAGTAGATTTATAACGAGTACTCCACCCATCAACATCAGAACACACATTCTTCTCAGCTGCACATGGGTCATGCTCTAAAACAGATCATATACTGGTCCACAAAACATGCTTAAGTAAATGCAAAGGAACTGAAATCATTCTATGCATATTATCTGACCATAGCACAATAAAATTGGAAAAGAATGACAAAACACCCCCAAGAACCACATAAAGTCATGAAAATTAAATAATACTCTCCTAAACAGTCAATGGGTCACAGAAGATGAATCAAGGAGATGTCAAACTGAAATAACCCAATTCAGCTAATGAAATTGAAAATGTAATTAGAACCTTACCAACAAAGAAAAGCCCAGTTTCTGATGGATTCACCACTGAATTCTACAAGAAATTTAGGGAAGACTTCATGCCAACACTCTTCAAACTCTTCAGTGAAATTGAAAGGGAAGCCAGTCTCCCTAACTCATTCCTGGAAACAAGTATCACCCTGAAACAAAACCAGAGAAAGACCCAACCAAAAAAGAAAACTACAGGCTAATTTCTCTAATGAACATAGATGCAAAAACCCTCAATAAAATACTGGGAAATAGAATACAGTAAGTTATCAGAAAGATTACACACCATGATCAAGTGATATTCATCCAAGGAATGCAGAAATGGTTCAACATATGAAAATCAATAAATGTAATACACCATATAAACAGGGCCAAGGACAAGAATTACATGATCATTTCAATAGATGCAGAAAAAGTTTTTGACAAAACCCAACACTCATTCATGATAAAAACCCTACAGAAAATCTTAATAGATGGTCTCTAGCTCAACCTGATGAAAGCTATATATCATAAATCAACAGCCAACATCCTACTAAATGGACAAAAACTGAAAACTTTCAACCTAAATCAGGAACCAGACAAAGACATCCATTGTCACAACTTCTATTCAATATAGTTCTGGAAATATTGCCCAGAGCAATTAGATAAGAGAAAGAAATAAAGGAAATAAGGATAGTAAAGGAAGAAGTAAATTATCACTCTATGACGATGATATGATAGTCTACATAGAAGACTCCCAAAAATCCATAGAAAGACTTCTAGGTGTAATAACCAAATTCAGTAATGTTACTGGATACAAGGTCAACACTCAAAAATCAATAGCATTCCTGTATACAAACAACAAAGACACTGAGAGAGAAATAAGGGAAACCCCACCCTTCTCTATAGCATCCAAAAAAATGAAATACTTAGGAATCAATCTAACAAAGGAAGTAAAAGATCTATACAGTGAAAATTACATTACTCTGAAAAAGGAAATCAAAGAGAATTTCAGCAAATGGAAAGATATTCCCTGTTCATGGATAGGAAGAACGAACATCGTGAAAATGACCATTCTCCCAAAATTGTTGTACAGATTTAATGCAATCCCAATCAAAATACCACTTTTCTACCTCACAGAGCTAGAGAAAGCATTCCTGAAATTCATCTGGAACCAGAAGAGACCTAGAATAGCAAAGGCAATTCTGGGCAACAAAGGGAAGGCAGGAGGCATCACAATCCCAGACTTGAAAATATGTTATGAAGCTACTGTGATAAAATCAACATGGTACTGATACCAAAACAGACCTGGAGATCAATGGAATAGATTAGAAGACACAGCCACAAGTACAAACACACTTAGCCACTTCATCTTTGACAAAGGGGCCAAACATGTACATTGGAAGAAAGAGAGCCTCTTTAACAAATGGTGCTGGAAAAACTGGCTTTCCATATGCCATATACTAAAACTAGATCCATGTCTATCACCATGCACTAAACTAAGGTCAAAATGGACCAAAGATCTGAATATTAAAACAGAGACATTAAACTTGCTGGGAGACAAAGTAGGTTAGAATCTTACTGACATAGGAGTAGTCATAGAGTTCATGAACAAAAATCAAACTGCATGGGAAATACTTCCCAGAATCAACAACTGGAGCTGGTCTTATTAAAATTTTTTGCATGTCAAGGGAAATCTCCAACAGAGTGAAAAGAAAACCAACAGACTGGGAAAATATTTTAGCCAATTATCCATCAGACAAAGGACTTCTTTCTAAAGCATGTAAATAATTGAAAGAAATCGGGCCCCTAATATTCAAGGACCCAATCCAAAAATTGGTGTTTCAGATGAATACACACTTCTCAGAGAAAGAAATACAAATGGCAAATAAATATATGAAAAAATGTTCAACATCAATGGTCATTTGGGAAATGCAAATTAAAACAACACTGAGATTTTATCTCACTCCAGAAAGAATGGCCAAGATTAAAAAAAAATCAGCAGATAACAGATGCTGGAGGGGCTGTGGGGAAAAAGGAACTTGTCTCCACTGTTGGTGGGAGTGTAGACTGGTGCAACCACTGTGGAAAGCAGTGTGGAGATTCTTCAAGAAGCTAGGATTAGAGATTCCATTTGACCCAGCTATCCTGCTTCTGGTCATTTTCCCAGAAGAACTGAAAACATCATACCAAGTGATATTTGTGTACCCATGTTTATAGCAACCCAATCTGTGATAGTGA
Source organism: Dasyprocta punctata (assembly GCA_004363535.1). Taxonomy (NCBI): domain Eukaryota; kingdom Metazoa; phylum Chordata; class Mammalia; order Rodentia; family Dasyproctidae; genus Dasyprocta; species Dasyprocta punctata. The sequence continues at coordinate 147,399 of RJWM01001502.1, read as the reverse complement.
AACCTTGGATACAATCCAAGTGCCCATCAAACAAGGAATGGATAAAAAAAGATGTGGTTCTTTTATACAATGGAGTACTACTCAGCTGTCAAGAAAGATTGCATTGAAACTTTTATAAGTAAATTGACATGACTTGAGACCATACTCATAAGTGAGATAAACCAAACCTACATGTGTAAATACCATATTGTCTCCCTAGTGTAAGAAACTGAAACAGTATATATGATCCAAAATCTACAATAAATTCTGTGTAAGGGTAAGAAAATGGTCAAAGAGTAAAAGTAATTGCGATAGGGAAATGGAAGAAAGAAGGAAGGGAAAAGGAAAAAGATATAAATCTGTATATATGTATATGTAAGATAACTAAAATGTCTATACTGCTGAATGTATTAGTTATTGAGAAAGATCAGTTAATACTTGGATGATTAGATCAATTTTACATGTCTATGTCTGTTAATGTAAACAACTTTGCTGAAACTAACGATACACACTATTGAAACCATTGTCAAGTTCCTACATCTTGTTTTGTAAACATATAATGTTACTGCTGTGAATTTGTTGTTGTCATTTGTTTGTCTCTTCTGTTTTTTGTCTTTCTTATATGTGTCTTTTTTCTCTTAGATAAAAAATAAAAAATAAATAGAAATAAACTTTCCTGAATTTCTATACAAATTGAAAGAAAAAAAAGAGATAAAGAACTAAGAAAATATACTTTGAATAATAAAAAAGTCTTACTTTTTGCCACTTTGGTCTGACAGTAAACAGAACTTCCTGCTAAAGCATTATTTACTCAGTGGCTATATTAATGAAAGAGAAATTGTCCCCCAGGCATTATTAGGATTATCAGTTTTCAGTAAAGTAGAAAATAGAATTCTCATTCTCAGTAATCTTTATAATGATGGGATTTTTGGAGTGAAATAAAATGTCATCTTCATACAAATAAGAAAATTTTCCACGCCTAAAAAAATCATAGAATTAAATTACATAGTAGTTTAACAAGCTAAAGTTTTTTTAAAAATTATTTTTGTCTATTCACCTAAATTTTTTAAGCATTAATTCAGTAAATAAAAGGAGGTAAGTATTATAGACAATTTAATTGATTACTAGAAATGAATTTCATGTAACTTTTCACTAAAATTGCTTTCACACTCTTAATTTTTATCTGTCAGAACTGTTTGACATGAATTACTTCAGATAGACTAATAGCTTTTGAAAATCCAGATGGAATTAAAAAAATAATCTTGATCAGCAAGGTAATTTAAATCAATAACCATTTAAAAATGTGGGAAAATAAGCAAGACCAATATTGTAAAATATTTACGTAATCTTTAATCTAGGTATAAAGGAAAAAGAATCCTAATCAAGGATATACAAAAAATAAAATTAATTATCTTGGTGTAAAATTCAGTTGTGCCAATTAAAACCTAGAGAAGGATCAGCAAAAATAGGATAAGGAATGACTGGGGTAATTCTTTCAAATTTCAAAGTTTAAAAATATTGGTAGCTTATTTTTGTTTTTCAAAATACTTTTCTTTAAAGCAAGATGTCAATACTTTAAATCACAAACTCTCAAACATAATGTGCTATTCAACACTAATTACCTTTCCAATATCTAAATGCTATCCATACTTGCAGATGGATAACTTTGTAAGTTTCTTCAGAGCAACAGAACCAATAAGACTCAGTCTTTATAAACATTTGCAAGGAGATTCATTTCAAGTATCAGTGTTAGATTATGGCGTCTGAGAAATTCCATGGTACATCTTTACAAGCAGGAGATGCAGGGAAGTTAGTGGCACAATTTTTTCTGAGTCTGAAGTTTGGAAAAGCCAGAAGCTGATGCTTGGATACCAAAGTTGAGGACTTGAAAAGCAGGAAAGATTCTGGGGTTAATCTTGCAATCTGAGACTTAAAAATAAGGAGCTGTGACGTCCAAGGGAAGGAGAGATTCATGACCCACCTAAAGAAGTGAGAGTAAATTCAGTGTTCCTCTCTGCCTTTTGATTCTGTTTTGCAAGATACTTTCTCACATTTGTTCTTTACTAAGTCTAGTGATTCAAATTTGAATCTCTTATGGAGTCTAACAGACATGCCCAGAATTTTCTTAAATCCAACTATGTCACACCTTTTAATAAGTCATGTTCACATATAAAATTAATCATCAAATTCTCCCAGTATCTATTTTATTATGTATTCTCCCAGGGGTTTTCCCACCAAATAATTAAAATATTTATTAAATTTTTACTGTGTGCTGCCTAACTGCTATAGAGACAATGGAAATATAATTATAGATATATGAAACTTAGTTTTAATGTATAAAATATCATTATAGCAGTTTCCAAAATCATCACAACTAAAATTGATGAATAAAAATTAAAGAATCATATTATAGTACAAAATATTTCTAGGTGTACAAAGAAGATAGATCACAAAAGAAGGCAGATTTTAAAATTTTCTTATTTTCTGTGTGGGTAACTGCCAATAAAATATGCCTGCACATGCCAGAACTTGGAAGGGTGAGGCAGAAAGATCTATGCAACTTCAAGGCCACGCTGGGGTACATAGTGTATTTAAAAGCTGCCTGAACTACATAGTGTCACCTTGATTCAAAAACACAGCAAAACAAAACAAAACACACAAAATAAAGAAGGAAACACCAATAAAATATAAGACTAGGATACATAATGAGCAAACCTCTTCACCCACCTTCATTGAACTACACATTAACAACCAGGACATCCAAATTAATTGCATGTATAAGAAAGTAACACCAGATGTTATGATTTGAATATATATTCCTCAAAATAATTACTGTTTTGAAGACTTGGTTGCTGATGGGCTTTTGGAAGTGGCTGCATCACAATGACTCTAAAATTATCAGTAGATTATTGTACTGATTAGGCCATAACTTGTGACATTACTTGTGATGGAAACAAGAAGTGGGGGCTGGATGAAGGGAGCACATTGTGAGGACACACCTTGGAGATTCTATCTAGACTCATTTTCTTTGGCTCTTTCCCTCACTTCTTTTGCTTCATGGCTTCCATGAGTGAGTAACTCTAGTTCACAGTGACCTTCCATAATATTTGCCTTGCTTCAGCCTGATGGTTTTGGAACAGCTGACCGTGGGCTGAAAACTCTGGAACCAAGAGTCACAATAAACATTTTTTCCTTTAAATTGTTTTTCTCGTATATTTTGTTGACAGTAACAGAAAATTGACTAACACACCAGGGTAAGTCTTAAGACCAGAAAAAAAGAAAATCAGAGAAAACCTTAAATGTATTGCCTGTACTAGTCCCTAGCACAAACAGTCTGCAGCAATTTTTAAAAATCAGTAAACAAAAACAAGAAATACTCTTTGAGTTGAGAGGGAATCTAGTTTCCATGTTAAAACACATCAAATTCCTTTAAAATTCCTGTATCTTGTTTGCAGTAACTGTGACAGAGAGACAGAGATACAGAGAGAACAAAAAAACAAGGTATAATCAAATAAAAGAAAAAAATTCAATTGAAACTGTCTTTAAAATAGAGCTCATGGCAAATATTCTAGACAAAATGAGTGCAAACATCATAAAGAATTCCAAATTCCAAATTCCTAAAGTAAGCAGAAAAAAATACAATAAAATGATATATGAGGAAAAATGACAATATTATTAAAGAGGTAGAAACACACCCAACAAGAAATGAAACAAAAAGGAATTCTAAAGCCGAAAGTACAATCACTGACAAGATTACTTGATGGATTCAAAGTCACAGAAAAAGAATCAGTGAACTTGGAGACAAAACAATGGAGTTGCCAGTTTGAAGAACAAAGAGAAACATGATTGAAAATACAATGAGCGGTGCCTAAGCGACCTGTCGCATGTCCGAAACATCTGCGTTGTAAGAGATACCGAAGAATCAGATTGAACAGAGAAAGAGATCATTTGAATTAGTAATGGCTAAAAATTTCCTACATTTGATAAATTACATTAATATAAATATTCAAGATGCTCAGTGAACATAAGGCAAGAATAACTCAAGGACACCCACCAAAGAAAACGTTAATCAAATATTTGAAAGTAAAAGACAAAGAATCATGAAAAAAAAAAGAGAAATTATTTGTCATGTCAAAGATCCTTAATGAGATTATTGGCAGGCTTCCCCCTTATAACATTGGAAGCTGTAAGTAATAGGCCAATATATTCAAAGTGCTAAAACAAAGCAGAAGAATGCCAATCAAGAATTATATATCTGGCAGGACCATCTTTCAAAAGAAGTTATGACATTCCAAGAAACGAAAGAATAAAAGCTGAGTTTGATCCCCTGAAGCAGCGCTTCATGGAATGAATAAACATCAAGTCCTAAATGGTGAATGAAAAGACAGTAGGCATAACGTATCATCATAGGAAGAAGTATAAGATCTCCATCTGCTAAGGTATTTTTTTTTTTTTTTGGCACAGTTGAGAGACACAGACAGATAAAAAAGCCTTTATTGTTAGTGTGCGAGGGCTGCAGGAGATTGCCAGGACCCTCAAAAGAGACAAAGCTGTGCAGTCACTTTTATGGGATTGAGATGGGGTGGAGACTGTGTGAGTGGACAGGTCACTGTGTTGGGAGAGAATTGGATGACTTTTGGTGCACGCAAAAGGGATGGAGGGGGCCAGGGATTTTGCTTAGTGGTTCAAGTGATTGCCTGGTAAGCATGATGTCATGAAATTTATTTGAGCGTAGAGCAACATTGTAGTTAGTGTAGGAGAAATATACTGTTGTTTTGAGACTCAGCACCAAGTGAAGCAGGCACCATGGTGAGCCTGGTAGAGTCCCGTCAGAGCAGAGCCCATCACATCAAGATACGTGGATGGATAATTCTACCAGCTAGTTTTCTTGTAACCATGACATTTAACTCTAATATTTTGCTTTATATATGACTCAAAGACTAAAACAGTTTTTATATAGGTTTTGACTTTGTCAAATGCTTTCTCCGTAATAATTTACTCTGACACTAAAGTCAGATAAAGATATTATAAGAAAACTACAAACCAATATTTATGCATACCGATGCATGAAATTCTCAACAGAATACCATCAAACAGAATTCAGCATATTTTAAGTCTTATACACCATGACTCAATGTAATTGAATTCCTGAAACGCTAGTGTTGTTCAGTATATGAAAATTAGAAAATGCACAATGTACTAAATTAATGCATTAAGCAAAATAAACAAAGTACAGTAATCTAAATTAATACAGATAAATCACCTGACAAAATCAATTCCCTTTCCTATTGTTATAGGCAGGCAGATAGGGCTAGGCCCTCAGAGAAGCCAGTGCAGAAGACCAGTTACCTTATAACCCTGGGGGAGACAGACATCTCCCTCTGTGGGCCAGACCTCAAGACAAAAGATAATATAAATGCACCCACATACTTCCTAAGGATAAACATCAAGGATTAATATTCTAAATAAGTATGGGTCACCTTGAAAAAACCAGAAGGAGCCACTAACCCAGCCCCATGCACAAGAAAGCCCTGTTCTGTATTAGTGTCCCCTTGCTACACTTGCCATGTGACTCATTTTTCCATTTGAGTCTGATTTAATCAATTTTACCTGAGCAGTTATACTCATAATCTTATCGGTTCCCCATAGTTTTGTCCCAGCAATACAAAGGCAAAAACCAAATCATTTTCATTTCTTTAAATCACAGTGAGGAATGAAGCATTTGAAAAGAAAATTATGGAAATGTTTACTAGTCTAATAATAAAAAGCAAAAGAACAAAATGGTTGTAAGTTAAAAACAAAGAGTTGCAAGACATGTACAATGAAGGTCACATAGAAAGCACACACTTACCAATCAATCACCTTGTGATTTCCCATTTTTCCCCACCTTAGACCCACCTCACCTTGTGGTTTTACTCTATAAAAACCTTAAAAAAGGCAAGGTCCTTAGCAATCCACTTAGGATTCCTTTCGTCTTTCTCTAGGACAGAAGCTTCCCTTCTGCTCTTAACCTCCATTGTTCCCCCATTGTTCCTAAAATTCATTCTTTGATTGTAGAGAACTTGAAGTCATGCAGAACATTTAGCAGGTTGTGAGTTTTTTTCCCCCTGTATACCTGTCAAAAACAGAAACTAGGGGCTGGGGATATAGCTCAATGGCACAGTGCCTTCCTGGAAAGCTCAAGATCATGAGTTGGATTCCTAGTACCAAAAAAACTCAACCAACCAAACAAACAAACAAACAAAACTACTTGAGTGGATTAGAGAAGAATGTTTCAACATAATAAAGCCAAGTCACATAGTAAACACACACTTACCAATCAATCAATTCATGGACTGACTTCCTTTCCCCAGACCAGGGATAAGAATATTCCATTTTCATTGTGCTTTTCTAACACAATCCTCCTACTCAGAGGAATAAGGCAAGAAAAAGAAAAAAACTTCATCAAAATTGGAAACAAAATAGTTGTCTTTGTAAACACATGATGCAATCTTATGTAGAAAAATCTAAATATTTTATAAAATACTCTTACAGAAAATAAATCCAGCAACATATTGCAATACAAAGGCAAAAACCAAATCATTTTCACTTCTTTAAATCACAGGAATGAAGCATTTGAAAAGAAAATTATGGAAATGTTTACTAGTCTAATAATAAAAAGCAAAAGAACAAAATGGTTGTAAGTTAAAAACAAAGAGTTGCAAGACATGTACAATGAAGGTTACAAAATATTGCTGAGAAAAATTGAAGGAGACATAAATGAATATATACCAAATTTATATATGGGAAGACAATGCTACTCAAAAAAAAAAAAAAAAAAACCCTACAAATGCAACTAGCCAGCCTTCCTGTTAAGTGGTATGAGTGGCACGAACTCCAGGAAGAGAAAGATCAGTGCCTCCAGAGAACCCACCAAGTTGGGTAAGGAAAGATCCAACCAGAAGATAACTAGGCAGCCTTCCTGGTAAGAAGCAGGAGCAGGGCAGACTCCAGGAAGCGAAAGCTCAGTGCTTTCTGAGAACCCGTGATGCTGAGTCAGGGAAGATCCAACTAGAAGACAACTAGCCAGTCTTCCTGGTAAGTGATGTAATGGGTTCCAGGAAGAGAAAATTCAGCACCTCCCATGAGCCTACCGGCGCACAGGCTGAGAATCAACACCACCACCCCCACTACCTCCACCCTAGTAAGCAACCTGCTGGTTCAGAGGTCCGGCTAAGTTGATAGCAACTAAGGTACATAAAGCAACTAAATGCTTGCTTTGTTTGGCTAATTTTGCAGGCCTGGGGCCAGCAGTCTGAGCATCTCTTGGGAGGATGACAGTATGCAATGTAGCAAATATGGGAGATTTTCTTCTATATTGTCTTTGGGGCCCAATATTGTTCTCACTGTTTTGCTTTATTCAATATTTTGGTTTGAATGGTTTTATTCTGATTTATTTATGGTTTGAGTTTGCTATACTTGATGGTATGATCAACTATTGTGAGGATGACAAGATATACTATAGTAGCTATTGTTTTTCTAGTATCCAGCTTTGAAGTTCTGTACCAATGTACTGCTTTGTTTTGATTGACTTTGTTCTGTTTTGTTTTGTTGGATTTTACTATCTTTAAAATAAAATTAAAAGAAAACCCTACAAATTCATTGCATTAGTTAGAAAAATGCAAATGATCTTCTCTTTTGAAATGGAAAAAATGACAAAATGCTTATGAAATCCTAAGGATCAGGAATAGTTAAAACAATTTTGGTAAAAGAAAAGAATAAACCTGAAAGATTTGCACTTTCTGAATTTATAATTAATGTCACTATTACTTACAACCATTAAAATGTGCAAGCAAACTAAATGTTCACTGACTGATTAATCTGTAAACACATTGTGTTATGTATAAATGATAGAATATTATTGCAAGTAAAATAGGAAGAAAGATCTAACATGTTATAAGGTGGATAAAATTTAGACATTGTACTGCATGAAATGAATCAGTCATAAATATGTGATTTCTACAGAAATCTGTTTACTTGAATTATTTAACATAGTCAAAATAATTAGCACATAAAACATAATGGTTGCTAGGGTCTGAGGGGTACAGAAATGTGAGAGTTTAACAAGTACACAGATTTACATGGGATGCAAAATATTACACTGATTTATGATGTGATGGTTATATAGTAAGAATATATTTAACATTATTAAATTTTATACTTGAAAGAGTTAAATAATAAATGTTATATGTAATTTACCACAAAAATTTAATACTGTATGTTTTAAATTGGCAAGTGAAAATGAGATTCAATTTATTGGTGATAGGTAAGAAATTTTCATAATTCTTTGTTTTCTCAGCATATCTGATTAAAATTGACTGATGGCACTATAGACAACCTGCCGTAGAAATGATTAAAGAAAAAAATTCTTCCAAAAAATATTAGTATATATATTAGTATGAATCAATTTTATATAATTGAGATCATTGTTAAAAACTGCAAGATACTGCTTATAATGTACTGAGCTTATTTTATAGAACTAATATATTAAGCGGTATTCTTAAAAGTATCAAACTTACACATACTCTTTCACATATAGAAGTGCAAAAAGATGCACATGCCTAAATACACCTGTTTTCAAAACTTATTCGTATACTGAATGATACATGATAATTGACCATATGATTGAATATAAATAACTCCATTATTTAAATTTTGACATCGTATTTAAGAATGAGAAATAGTGAGAAAGATATAGAAATCATTTTGTCCACAGAAAAAATTATAGAGCACGACAGTCTTGATAAAAAATGTTCTCAGGATTAGAAGTATAATTTCTCCATTTTATTCAGAAAGTTAACAATAAAAACAATGTTATCTATGTTGAGCATGATGGTACATGTCTATAATCTCAGAATTTGGGAGACTGAGGCAGGAAAATCAGACAAGAAAAAATTAAACAAACAATATTTCAACATTTCTATAAAATTCTGAAACATAATATGTTTGATTAGCAAAATGACCATTAAACACTATTTAAGACATTTTAGCCATACTCAGAGAACCAGAATAGGAAATGAGATTACAAATACAAAAAGTATTGAAGAATTGGTGTTTATAGAAATCACTGCCAATAAATAAGGTTCCCAAAACTCAACATTAAAAGAATAATTCAGCTACACGGAACCAAAATTAATTGCTCAAATATTGAAAAACATTAGCAAAGCAATATTGATTGTAGTAATAATTCTGTGAATGAAACTTTGGAAAACAACATAATTTCCAACAAGCATAAATCATTGAATTATTATTGAAACAATGATTCTACACAGAAATTAAAACAATGTACTACATTTATAAGTGTGAAATTATATAAAAGAAGATTGTTATCAAAGTAAGCAATTTGCCCTAATTATTTCAGAATGGTATATCATGGCTTAAACAAATTTGTTTACATATATATATATATATATATATATATATATATATCTTTCTGTGCTCTTTAAATGTTAATATTTTCTAATAATTATTCAAAATCATAGTGTGTTTTAAAATAGTGCAAAATTAGAAAAGAGAATTTAATATAAAAGAAAAACATCCAGTTTCTAAATGTATTTGTTATAAAAAAGCAATGTCATTTTACACTAAGAAAAATTATCAATAAATTATGGTAGCACAAGGTATTTTATGATTAAATGCTCATCCAATGAAACTATCAAAATTTAGTAGATATATGTAATAATGTTTCGTATTACTTAAAAGTAAATTGATGATAGATTGCTCAAATGATGTTGAATCAGTAGACCTCACCAAAAGATAGTAACAACAAATGGATGACATCAAAAAACATCAGTTTAGAATTCTAGAAATTGAACAGAGGTATATAGCAGGTGAAAACTACTTAAACAAGAAAAAACTGGAAAGTTTTCATCAGCCTGTCATCTGTAGAGTTTCTGTATGGACTTACCCTATCACTCCTATCATCTCTGTGGCAGCTCCGTGGCAGTAACTGTGAAGACTGGCAGTACCCTCACTACCACCAGAAATGTGTAACTTCTCCAAGAGGGAATTCCAAGCCACTGTTCCATGCTGAGAGCCTTCATTGAAAACAGTAAGAATCTCAGTGCCAATGCACTACAGAGGAGACAGTCTCTGCAGAGGCAGCTGGACCAGTCACCTCAACAATAAACCACAGTCTTTATCAGGGAAAATGAGCCACCACTGTTGTTACAATATATTATCTAAAATGTTCCATTATTAACAACAAACAAGAATAATAATTTTAAAAAGCATTAAAAGAATCAGAGGTGTGTCACTATACTGTTAACAAAACAAGGAAATCCTCAGAAGCTAGTCACTGATAGGATCCAGTCTTCAGACTTAGAAAACAAAGTAGATTTCAAAAGGGCCACTATAAATGTTTTCAAAGATGTAAAGGAACCCATGTTTAAAGAATTAGAAAAATGCATTACAATCCTCATGAAATAGAGACTACTAAAAGGTAGAAAGTAAAGGAAGAAGAATACATTCTGTTGGAGTAGAAAAGAACAATAACTTCAGTGGGAAATTCACTAGAGATCAGTAGAAGATTTTAGGAAAATTAAACAATTAGCCATTTTGAAGCCACATCACTAGCTCAATCTGGAAAAACAAAAGTCAAGGAATGAAAAAGGAAAAAACTGAACGGAGGCTCAGCAACTTATTGGACCTCATGAATTCAGGATGGTTGGTCGTTGTTGGAGTCTCAGAGAAGACACAGAAAAAGGGAAAGATAATATATTTTAAGATATAATGATTAATGAAATAAGTCAGTCATAAAAAATTGAATATTGCAAGGTTTTTCTGATATGACAGGCCCAAAACATAAATAACTTAAAGACCGAAATTGAAAAGCTCTTTTAAGAAATAGGAAGGTAGACTGTTCAGATGAGGAGGGGATCTGTACAGAAGGAGGGAAAGAAGAGGGCTGTGGGGCAGGGAAGTAAAATCGATGCAGATGAGTCATACGTACCCATCAAACCCCAAGCAGAATGTAACCGCTGTGTATCACGCACACATATGAATAGATTGTGGTGGTCTAATTTATTTTGAGTTCTTTATATATTCTTGATGTGAGTCCTCTGCCCATAGAATAGTTAGCAACTTTTCCCCACTCAGTAGTCTCTTTATTCTGTTGGTTGTTTCCTTTGCCGTATAAAAGCTTTTTAATCTAATATAATTATACAATGGAATACTACTCAGCTATCAAGAAAGACTGACTTGAAGCCTTTGTAAGTAAAAGGATTTGACTTGAGGCTATACTCATAAGTGAAATAAATCAGACTCCCATATGTAAATACCATATAAATTTTCTTCCTAGTGTAAGAAACTGAAACAGTAAATAAAATCCAAAATCTATAATAGATATTGTGAAAGGGTAAGAAACCGCCCAAGGAGAAAAACAAGTAGGATAGGAGAAAGGAGAAAAGAAGGAAGGGAAAAGGATAGCAACATAAATTTGTGTGTGTGTGTGTGTGTATATATATATATATATATATATACACACACACACATAATATATCTATGATGATTATACTGCTATTTCTATTAGTTCACAGAAAAGAACAATCAATACTCATGCAGTTTGATTAATTTTGCATGTCTGTATCTGGTAGTTGAAGCAGCTCTTTTGAAGATAACGATATGCAATGTAACAACCACTGTTAAATTCTATCATCTTGTTTTGAAAGCCTATATTGTTATTGTTTTGGGTTTTTTGTTGTTGTGGTTGTTGTTTGTTTGTCTCTGTTTTTGTTTTCTGTGGGTTTTTTTTCTCTTTAAAATAAAAAAAATCTAACATCATCTCATTTGTTGATTCCCCATATTATTTCTTGTGCCACTGGAAGTCCTTGCCTGCATCTACGTGTCCAAGACTTGTGCCTCTTTTATCTCCCAACGGACTTAATGTTTCTGTTTTCACATTTAAATCCTTGATCCAGTTTGATTTTACACCCTCCAAAATAAAAGACTTGATCAAAATACTTCTTAGAAGAAATACTATTGGTCAGTAAATATATGAAAGAATTTTTGTCATCTCTGGCTATCAGAGAAATGCTAATTAAAGCTACACTGAGATACCATCGTACCTCAGAAAGAATGACTATTACAAAATACAAAACAAATCAAAACAGAAACAACAACAACAACAAAAAAACAATAACAAATAAAAAATCCTGATTAGGTTGTGGGGAAAAAGGAACTTTTCTATTTTGTGGATAGAAGTGTAAACTAGTAAAAACCACTATGGAAATCAATGTGAAGTTCCTTAAAAAATTAAAAATAGAAATTCTATTTGGCACAGCTCTCTCCCTTCTAGGCACCATCTCACATGAGTTAAAATCATCATAATACAGAAATACAGACATAGCCATGTTTATAGCGGCACAATTTTTAATAGCTACATCTTGGAAACTGTGTATGTGTACATAAACAGGATGAATGGATAAGGAAAATGTGGTAGTTATACACAATGGAGTACTACACTGCCATAAAGAAAAATAAACAAGGCATTCATAGGTAGATGGATGAAACATGATAATGGTGTTAAGTGAAATAAGTCATCAATACAAGCTCAAATATTGCATGATTTCTCTTATATAAGAAACATTATATAGAGATGATAGAGAAAAATAGAAAACATAAATAGGAAGTAGGAAGAAATTCAAATGCTTCCCCAGTTTACATATTTCATTTTTCAAAAATATTTAATGTATAAGTTAATTTGTTTAATTCATACTACTAGTTTGTCTTACTTCATTGAAAAGAAAGTTTTCTGCTATTATATGTTCCTTCTCTGTACGAATCTTTTTGGTTCTGTCTTATACTCTGAATAACTACTTTGAACATAATGATACACAGTATATTAACTATTGGTATTCTCTTGTCATTTTGTTATGAATTTTTGTGTTGTTTTTTCATAAAATAACTAAGGAATAAATTTTACAAAAGAAATCATGGGCATTCTAAATGTATGCAAAATTAAATTACTGCACACTCAAAATACTCAAAGAACTAAATTGCAAGATTCACTTCTAGATTCATTGCAATAAACTGTCACAAGAAAATTTTTAAATCAAGAGTAAAAGGACTCATTCAAGTTTTATCACATACTACAAACCTCTCCGAGATTAATTCAGACTTCTCATCGGAATCAGCAGATGTCAAAAGGAAAACATAAGAATGGCTAAAAGAGAAGTTTATGGACAACTATCAAGTAAAGTCCAAACATTAAACATTTGTTTTAGTAGTTATTTCAGTGAATATTCTTAATTCATTGGTTGCTTTGTTTTTTACATTTTCTTATTTCAGTGTTGATATTCTCACTCCAATCCTTTCATGTATTTTTATAAAATGATTAAGTATTTGACTTGTGAAACTATGTTCTCTTATAATAATGTTCCAAGCAAGGAAGTACTGAACATTTAGTCTAAAAATATCTCTGTCCATAAAAGTATATGTCTGTATTATATTTCCTACTCTCACTGAATGTTCTTGTTAGCTAAATGCCACAGCAATATGCTAAGGGTGTTAGTCATTTTCAATTACTTTATGCTTATCCACCTACCTACCTTTTTAAACTCCGTTTTGACTTAATGTCTACTGTAAAAATTATAAAGCCCAGAAGATACTTACACTGTAGAAAGAACCTCAAACAGGGAAGGAATTTTAAAAGAGCATAGATATTATTTTTAAGTAGAGAGCAAAAAGGTATCATTTACGGAAATAGGTCTAAAGATAGCATTTCATTTATTTTTTGCAGTTATGAGAGAATGAGGTAGTAGTGTATGTTATATCATAAATCATATTGAACAAAAATTGCATCCAGGTAGAACATATTAAATTATTTTATGTATTTTACTTTTGTTTCATAGTTTCTCCCACTTTTCTCTGTTCTTCTACCTTAGATATTTGATGGAACTTTGCAAAGTTTGTTATATCCCTCATCCTATTATGATTCCCCAAATACAATAATTAAAATATTTCAAATGAAATTAGATATAATGACATGTCAATTTCACTAACTACTTAGTTATTTACCTTTCTCAAGCTGTAGAGATTGTGACAGAATTTACTCATAAGATCCATGAATTTTTTTCTTTTTGTTTTTTTGGTACCGGGGATTGAACTCATGATCTTGAGCTTGCCTGGTACGTGCTTGTGACACTGAGCTAAATTCCCTGCCCAATATCCATGAATTTTCATCAACTTGCTTTACTACCACTCATTAAATTTGCTTTTTTAAAAAGGCTTTAGTGAGTGTAGTGCATCACGCCTGTAATCCCTGAACTGCGACAGCCGGGTCAGGAGACTAGCAAGTTTGATAGGTCAACTAAGTTGAGTTAGGGAGACCCTTTCTCAAAATCAAAACTAAAGCAAGGGCTTTCAGTGGGAAGGTAGCTCAGATGAAGGCCTTAGGTTAATCAGATTACTGGTAATTAAAAATCTATCACATGATATGTTATAACATATACAATGTATAAGAAATTAAATTTTCTCTCTAATAAAACTGAAATGGTCTAGTGATATTTCAAATCAAATAATAATTTCTAGTATAGCCTTTGAATAAAACATGTTAAAATAACTCACTGGCAAAGAATAATGCAAGCACATTTTTAAAAATTTTTAAAATTATTTTTAATTTGCACATGTTCATGGTACATAATAATTACATTCATCACTGGGAGGTGTACATATGTATAATGCAATTCATTTTTTTTTGGCTTACCTTTTTTCTCTTCTCCTCCCTTTGTGGCAAGATCCCCTAACTATTGTCAAAGATCTAGCTCAATGTTTCCTGTAACCTATCTATTATTTTGCTTTTTAAATTATTTATACATTGGATGCCTCATATAAGATAAACCATGCAATAGTGAACCTTATCTGACTAATCTATTTCACTTTACATTTTTGTCCCAAGGTTTGTTCATTTCCTAAAATGACTCAAATTTATTCTTCTTTATGGCTAATAGCACTCTGTCTTGTACACACACCAACATTCATCAGTCAATGGGCATAGACTTCAATTCCTAGATTTACATAGCTATTATGAGTTATGCTGCTATAAACATGGATATGCGTTTATTACTGCAATATTGATGTCTTTACCACTATGAAAATCAGTATGGAGATTCCTCAGAAAACTAAAAATAGAGATTCTATTCAACTCAGCTATTCCTTTTCTAGATATTTTCCTGAAAGAGATAAAGACAAAAATAACTTTTTAAACAGAAAGCAACAGAATCAACAAAAATTTGTTTTGAATTACTCTGCTATGCAGAACATAGGAAATGGTATTAGAATCGTCCCTATCCAACATAAATTTTATTTCTTCCCCAAATCTTTAAATCTCTGATTTTTATGCTATAGGCAATATAAAAAGTTGGTATATAATTTTTTTTTTTTTTTTTGGTGCTGGGAATTGAAGCCACAACCTCATGCTTACCAGGCAAGGCACTATGCTGCTGAGCTATATCCCCAGCCCAGTGTATCGAATATTAATATCTAACAGTAAATCAACTTTTCTATTGCTTTCAAAACACATTCCTCTCCTACAAGCAGAAGGATGTGACCCACTTGAATTCTTTGTCTTTTTGAATTTGTGCAAAAGAGGAAATGTGTACTCAGTTTAAAGTTACAAATTTTCTCCAACAGAGAGGCTAGAAATACTGTCAGGTAGGAAGTATCACTTCAGTGTGCTTCTTAGAAATAAACTGAATTCTACAAAATCTCTTCACTACAGATCTATTCCAGAAATTGGTCCATAGAGATTTTCAGAATCCAGGATAATGACAAAATAGGATGTATTTCAAGTCTGGATGAAGTTTGATTTTTTTTCCTTTCTTATACAGACACATAGGTACCCAACATATCCTAGAATCTCTTTGTACACATTTACTCCTTTTGTACATGGCAGAGCAAAGAGATTACAGTCTTTATGATTGGAATGAATGTTTTCCTAACTCTATCTAGAGCAACTTGACATTCTGCTTAGGTTATTTACCTATTTGCTTAGGTTATTTACCTGAGACTTATTTACCTATTTTTAAAGTTTTTGTGTCTTTTAAATAGTCAGTGCCCTGTTACAACTCTAATATCAAATGTGAAGTGTGTTATGAATGTTAAGACATTTCTCATTTTTCATCAATTGTATTTATCTGGTAAGGTGTAGTGGAATTTTCCAGAAAATCACCTACATGGACATTCGAAGCTCTCTTGAGAGAACTTCTTGGAAAAGATGAAAGCAGTAGACAGGAATGAAGATTGTCTGGATAATAAAGACTAATTTTGTTGGACAGAAAGAAAACACAAGTTTCAACAAGTCAGTCATTTTTACCTTCTTTGTCTAACTCCAAAGGTAAAAAACAACGAATGCAAATAGAGGCGTTTCATCAAAATGCTACATTTCAAGATCTGAGCACAACATTTGATCATTTTTAAACATACACCCTGCCTAAGACCCAGCCTCACTTTATTCCACCTAAGAGTCGTGGCTTCTCACAGCACATCCACCAGGGTGAGGTGCAGGAAACAGTAAAAAGACAGCATGTCCAGGAGGCAGGGGCTCAGAAGGGTTTCCCTCAGGAACTCAGCCTAGCAAGAGAGTGGAACGACAGCCCTCCATGGAAGTGGCACTTGCAGTCAGAAGAGGCCATTTTGAGAACTTGTGCTCCAGTTGAGTCAAGCAGGTGAGTCCAAGATTATCTAGGTGGAGAAAGCAGGCATGGAAAAGAGACCAATGTTTTCCCTAAAGCAGTGAGTGAGGAACTGCTTTAGAGCAAAGTAATGTATCCCATTAATGGTGCCCCAAGATGGTGAGCCTGTGGAAACTACTTACAGTAGAGGTGTTATTCTTAATCTGCTTTGAAAGAAATGTGAATTACACATGAATACTTTCACCTCCTTTGAAAACTACACATTGTGTATTGATACATTGTATCCATACCTAATTCGATTTGGGGAAGCACATGCCAAACAAGGCTACTGTCATGACCATGTTTAATCTCCACCTTCCATTCCTCCTATTCAATCAACAACACAGTCTGTACCTTAAGAACTGTAATATTTAAACTGCATGTGGTACCTTTTGTACTCATTTCCCATATTGAAATCAACTTTAGTTTAGTTTTACCCACATCAATATCCTCTGGTAGATACAACCCTACTGCTACAAGTAATAGGCATGATAGATCCAAGTGTTATGCTCAATATATTCTGAAGCATTAAAAATTTATTTACATGTTCAAAATTCTCTGGAAAATCTTTTTGTAGCATATAATCAAGTTTATCTTTATTAATAAAATTATTTGAAATAAAATTTAAAAGTAAATGTTTTTGCATGAGGTTATTCCTAGGAAGTAACTTTGATTTTGCGTATTTGTGTTTCTAAAAAACTACATATATTTGATGATCTAAAAACAAATAAGATATGAACATGCAGATATTTCCTTGGGATAATATTAGAAAAACTTAGATATTCACAGCTAAAATCTTTTTTCTGTATAATGATTTTCAGTCAATGGATATAATTCTGACTCTGAGCAGAATGGCAGACAGGGTAATGGGTTGAAAAAATGTCTGGGTCTCAATTTTCAAAACCTGATTATGTTTCCTTCAGTGGCAAAAGGAACTTAAAATGTGATTTTTAATATAGACCTTTAGCTGGAGGATATTACCCTGAATCACCATGGTGGGAAAAATAACTGTAGTCAAGTGTCCTTAACTGTGAAAGAGAGAGGCAGAATAAAGAGAAAGGAGTTGTAACTCCTTTAGAAAAAGCAAGGACAAATAAAAAAAATTGTTGGTTTTGAAAATTGAGAAAGGACCAAAGAACTCTGAAAGCTCCTAAACACTGGAAAATTTAAGGAAATATTTTTCCCTTAGAGTCTTTGTATGGGAAAGCATCCCTGCCTAATATCATCCTGCCAGCCAGTGAGGCTCTCTTACTGAATTTCTAAACTATAAAACTTGTGTCAGAGGATAGGTTTTTCTTTTTTTAAGCCACTGATTTTTCATCATGTTGTTACAGCAGCAAGAAAAAACTAATGCAAGCAGTGGATTAAATAATTTCTATAATATATTTAAATCAGCATATTATACTGTTATACAGTAAGTATCAAGTTAAAATACCCCATTTAATCCTCTATGAATGTCACCACTTCTAAATTTAATGTAGCAGAATATTTGGGAAAGGTTCTTTATCACAAGGGTTGGCAATGACTTCATTTGCAGGTGATTACCAGTTCCTGTTGATCTGAAGAAAAATATACTGATTTTGTCTCAAGCGCCAACAATATTTGAAGATATTCTCTGGGTTGTCTCCCATTTCACCTTCTTGCCAACTTATTACATTTCTTTAAAAGATATTTTCAGCATCAGCCTAATTATTCTTCTTGCTAGAACAAAATATTCTGGGAAATGTGAGTAATACATGTTTTATGGAGTAAATGTTAGTATAGTACGGTGTTTGATTATAGTTAAAATATACTTCTTCCTCACACGGAGATTATGCTGGCTATCGGCAACACACATGAAGCTTCCAATGCATTATCTAGTAATAACCTTTCTGCACAAGATTGAAACCAAAACTATTCAGTGTTCCAGATGCCTTTTCAACTGAGATCCTGAATGCAAATGAGTCCCAGCATTTGGATGTTGGAGGGAAAGACAAAAGCTCAACAGAAACTGTGTCTTTGGCTTAGGTCACTGGCAAGTGAAGTTCTGGGAACATGAGGGCTCCCTACAGTAGCGTCACAGAATCCAGTCTCCAATCTCCAGGCTGTTTGTTAGCAAAGGAAGGGCAGCCCGGGTCTCCTGGCTCATCTCTGGGTTGCAGCACATTTCCAGCCTCCTTGTTGTCTAACTTTCTGGCTCTTGTCCCATGGATGTTTCTAGTACCAGCCACAAAAGTAGTGCTCCCTAAGTAGGTCAGATCCGTGCAGGTCTGGGATTTATTCCAGGAGATAAAGCTTAGAAGCACTTCTGTCAACTCTTGCAATGCTTGGCTAAGCACAGGGTTTCCTGAATGCAATTTCTTTGTGTTTGAAAATGCTGAGAATTCTGTTTCCTGCACCCGATCTCTGAGTAGTAGAGAAATCCACTTGCAAAATTGAGTGCAGAAAATAGCTATGTGATTTGCTGTGAAAGTCCATGTCTTCTCTGTTATTAAAAGGAGAGTTAATTGTAAGGTAATTGCATCACCTTAATTACCAGACATCTGCATCTACAAATTCATGCACATTACTTTTCCCTAGAATTTGAATGCTTCTATTCATTATCAAATCAAGGTTGTACATATACCTGTCTTTGCTCTAAAAAATGTATTAAATGAAAATGTTGCTCAACAATATTAGAAATGTCTATCAAACTGGGTGTGTTGACACACACCTGTTATTGTACCACACAGGAGGCTGAAGCAGGAGAAACACTATGAGTCTGAGGACAGTGTTGGTTACATAGTGAGTTGAAGACTGGCCTGGATTACCTAGCGAGAACATGTCTCAAAAAAAAAAAAAAAAAAAAAAAAAAAAAAAAAAAAAAAAAAAAAAAAAAAAAAAAAAAAAAAAAAAAAAAAAAAAAAAAAAAAAAAAAAAAAAAAAAAAAAAAAAAAAAAAAAAAAAAAAAAAAAAAAAAAAAAAAAAAAAGAAAAAGAAAAAAGAAAAGAAAAAATAAGTCAAATAGCATTCTGTATATATAAAGTGGAGATGCATATACATACATGCACAGACATATTATAGTGTGCATTATGCAGTTATAGAAGTATGTATGTACATTTACACATCTATCATCTATCGATCTGAGAGAGGTTTGCTTTGTTACTAATTTTCTGAGTTATAGGTCAAATAATATCATGATATCTTCCTAAAATATCGAGACAAAAGATAATGAGAGTATCTATATAAATATTCTGGTTCAATTGTAATCAGTTTTGCCCATACTTCCGAAATTTAATGCAACTTTTTTCCAGGAAGTAGCTCTACATTTTAGTGTAAATTTATAAAACCTCCTGTGTGCAATCATTAAATCTGTGGCTACCTCTTGCGGCAGCCCTGTCATTTAGTTTTCCTGCATTATTAAATGGTCAAGGCACTGGGTATGATAATTATGCTCTCAGTAATGGAACCTACTCAGCACACATTTAGCCTTCATTTAGCGTCTCTCTTCTCGAATTTTAAAAAGAGGAAGTATGCAAATTGGTGTGCACAGAAATTGAACCTCAAAATGAAGCTTTTATTGCTTTGATGACATTTATAACTCTGAAAAACATTGTGCAGCTAAGTAAGATAAATTTTTATACATCTTATTCAATTGTATGTACCTATATATTTCAGTTTTCAAATCCAGTACAAAATATTAATTTCTGGATAGTGATATTTTTATTCTCTGACTTTACTTCCTAATATTAAGGTATTTCAAATACCAGAATTGTTTCTTGATATTGAGTAATTCGTTTTTCAAACTATTAGAAAAATATTTGTTAATTTCATTACAAATGTATACATAATACTTGGCAATTCTAAAACTAAATAAGCTGGGCTGGGGATCTAGCTTAGTGGTGTAAGCACCTGCCTGGCAAGTACAAAGTTGTGAGTTTGATCCCCAGCACAAAAAAAAATCACTTAACACTAAACAAGCAATATTTTTATTAATATAAATAGTTATGCTCAAGAAATGTATTTTCTTTTTTCTGTGTGTTATGCTTTAAAAAATGGTGAGCAAAATTTGTAAATATAAAGTGTGATCCATTCATTTATTTCCTTGGAGAAAGAGTTTAACATATACTAACTCTCAAAATTCAGATAGCTTATGCAAATTTGTTGTGAACTACTTCGTTCTTTTTAGTTATTCATTCAAAATAAAATAGTGTTTATTCTGTTATTATTTTTTAATTGTTAATCCTTTTCAGTTATACTGGCTACAAATTGTTGAACAGAAGACCTGTTGCTATGACTCAGTTGTTTAATAAAACCCTGAGTTCAGCATTAATTAGGAAAGCTTTTTCTGTTTGTTTGTTTGCAAGTCCCCCTTCCATGTATTTTCACATGCTATGTAGATGCAGAGCAGGAGACCCTTGTCAGATGCTGCTGTCTGATCTTGAACTTCTCTCCTTTGTAAACCTATTTTCCTTTACAATGTACTGAGGTTCAGGTATTTCATTATAGCAACACAAATCAGATTAGCTAACATTGTTAGTATTGATCGTAGAGAAAATTGTACTAAAAAAGGTATTTGGACGAGGGGCTATTCCAAAGAACTTATCATGACTTGTAAATAATTCAAATTTACTAGAACTTTGTAGCATTTAATAAAATTTAAAATTACTTGCTTTTACATATTATGTCAACAGGGAACTAGCGCTTATTGCAGGGGTCACCAACCTTGTTTGTGAAATGCCAAATATTCAAGCCTGCAATTCTGCAGTCCTAGAGGACTGGACAGTCTCTTTTGAAACAATTCAGCGTTGCTACTGTACCTTGAAGTCAGCGGTAGATAACACATAAACAAATGAGCATAGTTGTGCACCAATAATTTTTTGTTGTTTTTAATTTTTTATTTTAACAAAAAATAAAACAAAATTTCCTAACCAAATAAGAAGATAACAATACTTATTATGCTGTGTAGCATTAGCTTCAAAGTGGTTACTAAGAACAAGATATAAATCAAAAAGGAAATGAGCAGATTATGACACAAATAATTTTTTTCATCAAACTAAGTTGAACTATTAGTACAAATGAAACAAATAAGGATATATATTGAAAAGTTTATATGCAAACATAGGCAGTGTACTATTTTTACCTATCCTTGAGATAAACAACTCGCAGTTTCTAAGCCATTAGTTACTTTTTTTTAAACATTTCCATTAATTTAAAGGGAAATTAAAATTTCACTTATTGTAAATGGGGAAAATCATGTCACAAAGAAAGCCCTCAGAACTTCAATAATTGTCTTTAAAGTTTTTTTTTCTATTTTCTTGACTAGGATTTCTATTAACTAATTCATTAGTCTAACTAATACTCCTTGGGCTCTTACTTTGTGACAAACTTTGTAATAAACATTGATTTGTCCTTAAATAAACTATCCATCCTCCAATCCACAATAAACTTTTATTTAGGGAGACATATATATAGATTTAAAAATGTCAAATATTTGTCATTTCTCTTTAATGAGAAAATTAAGAAGCCTCTCTTGTAGCTATTTTGAAATACTGCATAAATAAAACCAGTGTGAACGTATATGCCCTTAATCTTTACACCCTGGGAGGTGGAGGCAAGAAGATGGCAAGATCAAGCCCAACCTAGGTAACTTGGCAATTTAGCAAGATCTTGTTTCAAAATAAAAAACAAATTAAAAAAAGGATGGGAGCTAAGGCTGTAGCTCAGTGTGAAGACCCTGAGTCCACTCCCTAGTACTAAAAAAAAAAAAGAATAGAAATGTAATAGACCTTATTTGGTGTAAGAATTAATGAATGCTAATAATCTCATAATTATTTTAAACCCAGGGCATTCATTAAACATAAATGATATTTATATCTTATTATAGAGAAGCATGGGTCTATTTTTTAACGTGGGAACATTATGAAGTATGATGTTTTATTTTATCTATATAATATTTAAATGTCAGAGTGACATTTTTATAAGCCATACAATTTTATACCAGCATTACAACATATCTTTTGGAGACACTGGAAAAGCAGAAAAATATGGAACCATATTTAAATCTATGGTTATTAATCAATCTCCTTGATATTTCAGTTTACCAGTATTCTCACAGGTAAAGATTCACCACAGTACTAACGTAGCTCAGCTTCCTTTGGGGTTTGACTGAGTTCAAAGCCCTTCACTTCATGTTCACATAGCTCAGGCCCTTCCCATTTTAGGGGATGTTTATCAACGCTTGATGACAGGAAGTAATTCATGAAAAACAAGTTACTTGACATTACTGAGTGTGATTTTGCCAAGAAACAACGAACTCACTTAATAGTATATAAAGTATACTCATGTAAATGCCCATAGAAGAAAAAGTAACTGTGCTCACATACATTGACATCGCTATGGCTGTAAATTAACAACTCTCCCTGACTTGGTGGAAGGAGCCCTTTTTATCTTTAAGATACTCTATTCTTTCTTTGTAGTAATAGTTCTCTGATATGTATTATCAGACACAATGTGTATATAACTTTTTTTGAGTATTATGTTATTTTCCAGCCCTGGTTTTAAATGATTTCATTATATTCCTGATTGTCCACTTATAACAGTATTCAGAAAATGCTACTAATTTCCATAAGTTAAATGTCAATGAATTGCAAGTAAAAATTGCACGTAGAAGAAGAAAATACTCCCTTTAACTTCTATCAGCTACAACAGCAGGAGGAGAATATGGAAAGTAAAATGAGGTGGCCTCCTTCATGTGATATAATATTCCTTAGCCACAGCAAACTCAATTACTGTCAGTCAAATGAAGCAAATGGGTAAAGCAATTGTCGACGTTATTGACACTGACTACTGTAGCACAGAAGTCACAACTAAATAATAGTTTGTACCTTAAATACTAAAGCACATTTCCCCTGTCAGGAGTAAATAAGAATTTACTTTTTGCTTTATGTTTCAAGTCAAGCTTTATTTGAGAGTTGAATTTGCCTGGCTTCAAAAAAAAAAAAAAAAAAAAAAAAAAGCACAGATATTAACACACAGCATCATGATGGGATAAAATATAGTGAAAAGTGAAGACATATTTTGTTTAATTCTTAGATTTGCTGCATACAAGTCACTTGGTTTGAATGCAAATTATTGATTTTGTACCTCAGTTTTCCCAAAGTCAAAGAAAGAATCTAGTATTTTAGAGGATTTTTTTTCAAAGGTCATATGATATGTTTGAGCGAAAATGACTGGCATGATAATAATAATTAACAGGAAAAATTATCATAAATAAAATACCCACACATTTTACATAAAGAGTAAATTATGCTTGCATTTTTAAACATTAGTGTTGGTAGTTGAATTTTAAAACAGTGAAATATACCCTAGTTTGTACTCACAACTAAATACTTAATTCCCCCAGTCATATGCAAAGATATTAACTGTTTATTATTACTTGTGGTGTTTTATTTATAGTGATAAATGTGATTAATTCAGCAATTATTTTTATTTATCTTGCAATTCTTTTTCTTCTTCTTCTGGTTTTTTTATTCTTTTTTTTTTTTTTTTGAGACAGGGTCTTACTATGTAGTCCAGGCTGGCTTCAAACTCACAGCGAACCTTCCACCTCAGCCTCCTGTGAGCTGGGATTACGTGTGCACCACCATATCCAGCTGGCTAGGTTATCATGTAAATAATAAACACCCTAATTTGTCTAGTCATTTTCCTAGACACTGGGATATGCTAGTACTTAATAGCAAATAATGTTATGTACTCTTTTCTTAATAGCTTTTCCAAATTATAGCAAAAAATTTAAAATATATATATGATTACAAAAATGTATAACTAGTGTTCATTCACCCTTCTTTTAAGGTAAAATGTGTTATCATTGCTTTGTAGTTGATATATATACATATATATTTGAACCACTGGAAAAGTAGTTTAAAATCAACTTGATAATTAGTTCTTAAGAATTATTTTTTAGCATGTATTCCCTAAAAACTCTTCAACATAAAATCACCTAGGAAAGCTAACAATAATTCCATAATGATTTTAATATCCAATCTATATTTACATTTTCTTGTATTTCCCCCAATTACTTTCATCTTTTGCACTTTTAAAATGAGGATCAAAGTTGTTTAACCTTTTTTAACTGAATGCATTTTACCTAGAATTTAAGTTCAATTGCAAATGATTTTTCACAAAATCTGAGTATAGCAGGTTAATTCACAATAATAAAATAGTTTAGTGTTCTATGTTTATTAGTCTCATTTGTATTTGCAAATTATTTTTATTAGTTTTCTTTATATCAATAGTCTAACCTTGACTCTAAACAAAAAATACTCTCCCACATGCATTAGAGTTTATGAAATTTGCATAGACTTTTTAGTTATCCAAATTAGCTCATTGGAATGTTTTTCATGTAACAAATTCCAAACAACTTTCTTGATAATGGTGAGAATAATTAGGTAGGAAGCTTTCTTTTCTTTTTGTTTTTCCTTTTTTATTTTTATTTTTGCAGTACTGGGGATCGTACTCACAACCTCATGCCCGCCAGGCAGGCGTCTAAGCCACTGAGCCAAACTCCCTGCCATTAGATAGGAAGGTTTTTTAAATTATTATTTTATATTACAGATTTAAGTCACTGTTAGAACCTGAATAACACCCTGTCTGAACTGTAGATATTCTCTTGTTTTGCATGTAGAAGTTCAATTAAAATAAAGATATACTTACTAGAGGTCTCGCATGCACAGAGCTTCATAGAAGTCATATTCTGTTACTCATATTTATTAATTTAAACTTGGTACAAGAAATTACTTTTGTATAAGTATATTTCAAAGCATTCTAATGCAAAACAATATTGTAATTGGAGGGGAAGATGAAAAGCAAATTATGGAAAGAAAATGTTTAAAATATTGCCAGAATTTAGAGGATTTTGCAGTTTATCTTGTCAAATCCCCACATGGTCAGTATACTCACTTCTGCATCACATGAATAATATTTTTATGGGTTAAATTCTAATAATACCCTCACTTCCAGAAAAAAATATATATATATAAATATACCCATTCTTCACCTGTGAATGTGACCGTATTTGGATCTAAGTAATGAAATCCAGATGAGATCATCCTGGGGTCAGCATAGGCCCCAAGGCCCAGGCTGTCAGTTGGAAGCAGGGAGTGGAGGTTTGCTGCTGAGAGTCATGGAAGACCCAGTGTCACCCGGATTATGATGGGCAAGGAGGATGTGCACTGAACAGAAACCTCAGTGGTAGCAGGGTCCTGCCAGTAGCTTCAGTTTGGACTTCTGGCCTTCACAAGTGTGAGAAACACATTTCTGTTCCTTCAGTCTCTCAAGGTTTTGGCAATTTAGTAAAGTAGCAACACAAAGCTAATGCAACCAGGGCAACAAATATTCCCATTTGCTTTTTAAGTTAATGGCTTAAATACACTCTTTTAAAAGCAAACTCATTATTTTGACATACAATTTTTGAGAAGGAATTTACAGAATACATAATCATCACAACATACAATTTGGTAGTATTTAGTGTACTCAGAAAATTGTGCACCATCAGCTCTAATTTCAAAACTTTTTCATTACTCCACCATAACAATCATATGGTAACCTGTAATTGGCTCTTTGTTTCTATAGACTTACCTATTATAAGCTATATAGAGAGAACTGTAGTATTTCTTTCTGTTATCTTGTTTTGAAATTCTGTATCATCATGTTTGCTTTTTTCTCTTTAAGATAAAATAAAGATTAAAAAAATCAAATCATCTAGAACTGCAAGGAAACCTACATCTCATTTTTTTAAAAAAGGAACTTAAACCTCAATGCTTAAATGATGATTAACAAAGTTGTGAGACACTGTATGATACTGACATTAAATCTAACTTATGCCTAGAATTTTAATCGGTTTGAATAGAGGACACTTATTTACTATGCATATAACTCCCAAAACTTTTGGTATTACACTTCCTTTATCCACAATTTTTTCATCATAGGTTGTAATTTGGATGTAGAATTTTAAGTGTGTTTTTACATATGAAGAATTATCTACATTGAATGTCTTTATCTTGAAGAATTCTGAAAGAAAGGAAAATACAAGTCATGACTATATAATCATTCTGGTCCAGATATAAACAAATGAGTATTTCGAAGTGTATCTTCTTAGTTACATTTTAACTTTACTCTAAAAAGATAGAGGGCAATGTGCATGCTTAATATTCACAACACCCTATAATTATTTGGCTAGTAAGAATATAGTGATGATTGGAAGACAGAATATGATATGCCTGCATAAGGTTAAAACCTAATTTTCTGAATTCATACACATCTGCTATGTATACACAGTTATGCTTTGTTGATTTATGAATACAATTACATAAAGATGAAAAATATTTGAAGTTCACGGACATTCATTTGTAGTACTATTCCTAGCAAGATTCAAGCAGGGCATAAGAAGTTTTACAAAGATATAAACTAGTTCAAATACATGCTTTTGTTTCAAAATCAATATAAAACATTGTATGCTCAATCTAACTGAAAATCATCTTGTAAAAGCTTGTCTACTTGTTTATTGCTTTAACCTGCACGAAGTACATCTTCTATCTTTTCAAAATTTGCTATGAATAAATTTATTTCCATGTGATGTGAAAGTCATTCATCCAAGTTGGAGCACAGGCTTGCTGCCTTCTCAGAGGATGGAATGACGTAGAAAACTAGTTCTCCTGCTGTAGACATCACCATAGCTCAAGAGAAAAGTTTGAGTCTCCATCTGCACTCTCAGAGCATCCTGCCTGGCATGATGGTGTTCCCTGGGGAGACTGGTATCAGACAGCTCTCAACACTATCCCAGGCTCTGCCTCTTTGTCTTCATTATTGAGGACACAGAATGTTCCATCTTAACCCTGCCATGTTTCTACTGTGATCTTCCCTTTCCTACCTTCTGGCTTCAAGCAGTCTTTAAGATTTGCTGGCTTCTCGTCATTGGATCATTTCTTCTTTTCCTTTTGCCTACCCTCTACCCTTGTCTTAGTTTTCCCTCAGTGCCTGACTCCCATGTTACAAGCACATCTACAACTATTCTTTCCTACTCCATTATGATTGTATTCTGTAGTCAGAAGGGAATTCCTGTAGAGCTTGTTATTCTCAGCTCCTTTATTGATGTCTTAATTCAGTGTTAAATTGTCTATTCTTTTGCTATTTTTTGAGATCTTAATTTGTGTCTACCTGTTTCGCAGTTTCCTGAACTTTCTTTGTTCAATAATGTTTCAATTTTGCACATGCTGATTATTCTATCTGTAATACAGACTACACTAGTCTGCTTTCTATCACTATAAAAACAACCAGTGTAATTAACATATAAAATGCAATGTCTATTTTGGCCCTTGCTGTCAAAGGTTCCATACCATGGTTGTTAACCTGTTGCTTTGAACCTATGGCCATATTAGGAAGGAAGTGTGTGGTGGTGAAAACTGCTAACCTCACGCCTAGAAAGTAAAAGAGAGGAAGAAACTGGAATTCTGCAATCTTCATTGAGAGAATGGCATGAATGACTTACAACCCACCCCCAGGACACAGAAATGTATCAAAGGTTCTATCATCTGCTACTCGCACCACGGGTAAGAGACGAGGCTTTGACAGACTTTTAAGATACGAATTACCATGCAGACATTCTGCTTGTGCTGACTTGTTCTTGGTTCTCCCAGCCTTTTCTTGACAAAGGCAACTCCTAACTAACACTATCTAAAAGGAACCAACAAAGAAAGAAAAGCTCTTCATCTTGAGCTTCATTATCCAGTCGGTTAATTTATGTGCAAGAGAAGAAAGCAACAGATAAATTACAAAAAATTTTTGCATTAAATTATTTTCCTTTCCTTTGGTGTGTGTCTAGTAGGAATCAAAATGTTTATTACAGAGAAAATCAAAATTTTTTTGGATATATTTAATTATTCAAATGTAATATAATAATTAAAAGCTTGTTCCTAGAGGTTGCACTAAGTTGGAGTCCAAACTGTGTATCCAATTATATTTGTATGATTGTCTTTTTTCCATCATAAATTAATCCATTTAAAACAATATGGTATTAGGAAGTGTTCATTAAACATTGCTACATTCATTTATGATTAATAGAAATAACTTTTTTAGTGCTTAGGTCTTTACTTCAACGTTGCATGTCATGGCCAGATTCTGAAAGTTGTCCTGCAGTAGATCCTTATAGCACTCAGAAATGGCCTATTTCATGCTCCATTGCTCTTATCTGTTTATTTATTTAATTTCCCATGAGGTTATGAGAACCTTGAAGGTAAGAATTCTGACTTTAATCAATAGAGTTGTATATCTTTGTTTTACATCAACACATGTATTTCTCTTTTGCTGATATGTCCATCAGGCAGGCTTGCAGAAATCCTGAGTGGAGGATGAAACATATTTAATGAAATAAATGGCTTCCAGAAATGGGTCCATCTTAGAAGAGGAAGTCAATTCCAAAATACAAGACAATATCAATAAATACAAAAATCTCTTAAGACCTTAACAAGAGGCAAGGAAGGAGAAACACAGTAAAGAAAGTTCTTACAAAACCTGCTGGGTAAGACTGTGCTAATTTGATTTTTCTTTTTCAGCCTGGTTTGTTCAGTCTTAGACATATTCTGATTGCTAAAGATGTCTATCCAGTTGCAAATAATATGCAGTGTTGAGAGTTATACCATGTATACAGAAGATATTCATTAGTTTTAAGAATTATATTATAAAACAGAATTAATATTTTTCTATTGTTATCTACACTCAAAAAGGGAATAAATTGAGGTCCTTAAAGTTGAGTACTGTGTATTGTAGCTGTTTAAATCCTACAGGCCATTAGAGTTAGGACAAACTGGAAGACAGCCAAAACCACAGAGTCAGGCGAAACAGAAACAAGAAGCAAAATGTATTCGAGCCTGGGGATAAGACCACTGGCCAAGGAAGATAAAACCATTGGCTCCCAATGTCAAGCAGGGGAAGGCTTTATGGGGGTGTTTGGATAGGGAAGAGGAAAGGCAGGGAGGAGTGGGAAACTTTTAGTCTGGGTCTGGGGAAGTCTTGGTGACAGCTGTATCTTACAGGTTGCTTGCTCACCTCCTTTTGCAAACTGTGGATCCCGTTATCTCTATGTCTTTGCAGCTGCGGTGAGTGGCTCTGTTCCCGGAGCTTTCCTTTTTCTATCTAGGAAGGGATCTGATAATTATTAAGACTTTCCATTCCTTCCTGTCATCCTCATTTGCACATATGGCATTTTATACTAGAATATGTGTAGAAAGCATTAAGCAAACTTGATAATAAAAAAACACTATTGGCTGTATTTTTGAATGGATGTTTTTATTTTTTCAATTCATTTTTTTTTTGGGGGGGGGGCACGCTTACCAGGTAAGCGCTTGTGCCACTGAGCTAAATCCCTGGCCCTCAAGTGATGTTTTAAAACATAAAATATGAACTATCATACAAACTATGTGAATTAACTTAATATTTTTAAAAATATATAATAAGTAATATATTTTAAGTAATATACTGGTGTTAGGGTTTATACATTGTGTCAACTTGAGAAGTGTAGCAGCTTAATTAAGTAAGGCAGCAGATCTATATCCTGGGGTGTAGAGCACAAGCAGTTACCTGGTCATTGTGTCAATTTGAGAAGGTCAAAAGTTTAGCTGAGAGTCTCAGCAGGGAGCCAGGGGTCTTACTTGGTAAACATCCTCATCCTGTGCAAAGGAAGGCAAGGAGATTTGTGAATGCTACACCCACCCTGAGGGTGGGGTGTCCTGTGTACTATATAAGGGAGGAGAAGAAGCTTGCTCTTGCCCCCTTTTACTCTGGCTGCTTTTGCCCGGCTGCTGCATTGAAGTGTTGTTCCTGTGCCATGCCACCCTGCCTTGGAGCCAGCTGATTGTAGACTGCAACCTCCAAAAACTGTAAGCTATATAAACCTTTCCTTCCCTAGTTTGTGTGTCAGGTGTTTTGTCTCAGCAACTAGTGAAAAGTAAGCAAGACAGAATTTGGTACCGGTGGAGTGGGGTCATTGCTGTGACTAACCTGACCATGTGGTTCAAGAGCCTTTGGAAATGACTTGTGGGAAGAGTTTGGAAAGGTTTGGAGATGTTGCCTGAATGCATAGAGCTGGAACAGCTCAGGCTATTCTGTAGGAGAGATTCTGGTCAGAGGTCAGGAGACCAGAAGGTTGACAGAAAGCCTGCCCGTAAAGACCAGGCTTGGGAGGTTTCTGCTAGGAAAAAGGATTGCATTGGCTGTTGGACTCGACATGATGTGTGCTTCGGCTTGGCAGAAAGTTTGTCTGCATTTTGTTTGTGTCCAGAGACTTTGCCTGAGACTAGGATTAAGGACACTGGATTAATTAATCTGGCAGAGGAAATCTCAAGGCAGCAGAATGTTGAAGTGGTGGCATGGCTATTGTTGGGGGCTTTTAGCCAGATTTATGTTGGAGATCAAGAGCAAAGAGCCCAGCAGGATAATTTAAAACATGAGTTTGGCCAGAAAGCTGTGGACTGTAAAGAAAGAGCTAAGATCTCCATTGCTGAGAAGAAACAGAATAAAAAATATGGCATCCCAAGAAGAGGCAGCTGGTCCCCATACTTTGCAGCCTCAGAACTGCAAAAGTGAAAGACTTTGCTTGGAGGAGAAAGCCTCAGAGCATCATGTTCCAGAATGGCGGCAGCGGCCGCACCAAGTTCCAGAATGGAGACAGCATAGAGAATCTGTTCCTCAGAATCAGGTTCAGGGTGCTCAGCAATCCAGGCACTTGATCCCTATAGTCAAGAGAGAGGAGAGCCTGGCTACTGCTCCAGCTGGCAGCAGACCTTGCCATTATCCACATCGTGCAAAGGTTCTGAGATTAAAAAGGCTTCCACCTCAATTTCAGAAGGCCTGGTAGGCCAGGCAGTGTGAAGTTATGAATGTGAAGCCAAAAGTGCAGTGGAGACCTCAGAAGCTTGGAAAAGCCAGGAGCGTGGATCATCTAAGGAAACCTGCAATGAGGGAGCAAAGCCAACCCAAGAGAGAAGCTGTGGGAGCTAAAACCACCAGAAGTGTCATGGGGGTGGAACCACACAAGCCCTTTGAAGCTCACAATTTGCCACAGATTGTCTCCAATGGTTCACATGAAACTATAGGACTTAATGTTTGCCCTGCTGGATTTTGGTCTTACTTTGGTTCCAATGCTTTGTATTCCCCTGTTTGTAACTTTTGGAATGGTAATGTTTGTCTTGTACCTTTATATGTTAGAAGTATTTAACCTGGTTTTTACTTGAACAGGAGGTTACAGTTAAGAGTTTGCCATAGATCTTGGTGGAGATTTGGGACTTGGACTTTTCAGCAATGCTGGAACTGTTAGGACTTTGGCAACTCTTGCAGATGGACTAAATGCCTTTTGCATAAAGGGATGTGCATGAGTCTTTGAGGGTCCAAGAAAAAATGTTGTTTTGAATGCAATATAATGTTGATAGACTTAATGCTGGTTCTTAAGGATTGTTAAGATGTGTTACAGTGTTCAAGTTACAAAATGCTAAGAATAAGCATGCCTTTGTATGTGTAGACTGATTTAAAGAAATGTGTCTGGTTGCCAAGTTGACGAGGCCTGGATTGTTAGGGTTTATACATTGTGTCAACTTGAGAAGTGTAGCAGCTTAATTAAGTAAGGCAGCAGATCTACATCCTGGGATGTAGAGCATAAGCAGTTACCTGGCCATTGTGTCAATTTGAGAAGGTCAAAAGTTTAGCTGAGAGTCTCAGCAGGGAGCCAGGGGTCTTACTTGGTAAACATACTCATCCTGTGCAAAGGAAGGCAAGGGGGGGTGGGTGTCCTGTGTACTATATAAGGGAGGAGAAGAAGCTTGCTCTTACCCCCTTTTACTCTGGCTGCTTGCTTTTGAAAAATAAATACTTACTATAAAATTATTTGGAATTCATTTAGAGTGTATTATTTTGACAAGTGTAAGTTATAAAATCCTTCTTGTTATCCTTTATATTTTTCTAAAATAACCTGTAAATATGTCATTATTATCAGTGGTTTAGTGTTGTGAATATTTTAAAAGTTTCATTAATTAATCAAGGTTGTAAAAATATATCTATGTAGGAAATTTTTATTAAAATGCCACATGGTGCTATTTTTTACCTTTATGACATACATAATCTAATCAAGTCTTCACTCAAAGTTTTACAAAAACAGGTTATACAGATATTCTCTGAGAGTAATTTACAGAACTTGGTGACTTACAGTGCCAGGAATCAACTTGGAGTAACTATTGGGTCTTACTACCATCACGGTCATTTCTAAGGTTAAAATATTTTCCCTGACTGTGCATTGTGGAACACAGTTTTTAGCGTTTTGGGAGAGACAAACCTTTTCTCAGAATCAGAGTTGAAAAAACTAAAAAGCTACTTATATACATTAAAGAAAGCAAAAATGATGGCCTGTAAAAGCATTCCAGTGCTGAAAGGAGAGATGATATTTCCAAAGATGTTGAAGATCAAGAAAATCTCATTGATGAGCTTATCTTTCTCTAACTGAAAAGATACTAGATAAAGAGAAAATGCAACAGGAAAACAATTGCATGTATAAACTGTTCCTTAGTATATATTTATAAAAACATGAATATCATCTTTGTAGTAGTGAATGTTCAGTGAGATAAAATTGAGAAGGTAAATTAGAACACATAAAATATGTAGGAAAGGGCTATTTGATTTATTGAGAAACTATGGCAAAGACTGACATGAGAAAATGCAATGCTTTAGAGAAAACACACTTAAAGGTATATTAGGTGCTAGAATTACTTTAAAACAAAAATATTCATTAAAATATTCTATGAAATAAAAAACCAGGGAACACTGGAGGCAGAACCAAGCCAGCAATGTTGGCTTGTAGAAGGTGACAGAAGTCTATGCAATGAGGAAGAGCACAAGATTCAGAAGTGGACTGGATGATAGACGGTGGATACAGAATTGTACCTCGGGGAAGGAGGTGAGCTCACAAGGACCAGTCCGTCATTTTGAGGTTCAGTAGCCAGTAACACGGGTGTGAGCAAAGATGTGTATCGTGGACAAGGATGACAAATTTTATGTTTGATGATCCTTGGGCATCCAGGTAAAGCAGAAAGCTGTGGAGGTCATCAGGTTACCATTAGAATGGTAAGAGAAAGTCATATGGATAGGTGAATTTGAGGGGAAAAAATTTCATCACAATTAGATTTAAATGTATCTGAATCCATTTTCAGTGATTGGAATTATTTTCATGGACCACTGTCATATTCACACATGAATATTTATTTCATTCCTTATGCCTTGGCTCCCCCTTATTCTAACCAGCAAGATTTGTAAGTTCATCACAACAAGGTTGCCCACAACTAATCGAGGTACATATATTTTTCAACACTGAAATAAATTGAAGCTTTTCTTAACTGATCATTTATATATTCTCAGCTTCCCAAATATGATGTACCAGGAAGTACAGTATCTCAGTGCTTCAAATTTTTATAAGATTAAGGGTTAATAAAGTGAAAAGCGGAGATGCTGTAAGCCTATAGTAGATAGGCACTATTAGTACTGTTCTCACCTCAAATTTATATGCATATCTTAATGGTTATATTTTAGTGTATTCTAAATCTTTGTTTTCATAATTGTACATTTTAGTTTCTCAAGCTTAAGTTTCTTTATCAGTTACTATTGCTATTTAATTGCATGTTACTAACATAGTATCTCACAAAAAGTAAGCAATCACATTTTTGTCATTATATTATGAATGACACTGCAGATCTCACACAATTTGAATTATAGTATGGGGTTCTCACATAAGTCATTGCAATAGAGTAAGATATTGTTTCAACTCCTTCTCATTCTGCTTTGAATTTTCTGGTATTAGTTTTCCTTGACCCACATCCCACCTTGCTAAACGCTAATATTCTTGGCCTAGAATATTGTTTGTCTTCATGCCTGTCTCTCTACATTTAAAAATGTTCTGGACCAGTGACAGGGATCCATGCACCAGAGTCTTTAGTGTTTATGAGCTAATGACAAGGATTGTGAGATATCAAAATGTTGACAATGGTAGAAAGAAAGAAAGAAAGGAATGAAGGAAGGAAGGAAGAAAGAAAGAAAGAAAGAAAGAAAGAAAGAAAGAAAGAAAGAAGAAAGAAAAAAGAAAGAAAGAGAAAAACAAGAAAGTAAACAAGCAAGCCACCAAGCAAGCAAACAAGCAAGAAAGCAAGCAAACAAGAAAGAAAGAGGAAGTGAAGAAAAAAGAAAAGAAAAAAGAAAAGTAAGTCATCTGGAAATTAATTTTACCAGACTGTCCTGACACTTCTTCCATTCTGCAACTCCACTGCACTCAGCCCATGTTGTGTTAGGAGGGACTGAACCTGAGAGAAGCTTGTTAAATATTCTGGTGGAATAAGGCCTTGTGAACTATATAGGTACTGGAACAATGTGCACACTGGGATGAGTTTATGGCCCTGGATTTCCTGTTTTCCATGAAGTTCTACTTCTATATACAGTGCAATTATCCATTTTAACATTTACCAGATTGAGTTTAATTTTAAATATGTCTGTATTTCAGGTACCTGTATTTTTTCAAAAAATGTTTTTCTTTCACCAGCAACCATAAGTACTGACAAATGTGATAGGTAGAAGATAAAAGTAGAGGAGAGTTGCATTATCATGTAATGAAATTACATAAATTCAAAGTTCATTACTTCAGAGTCTCAGCACGGAAGAAGAAGCATGTCTTTTCAACTTGTCTTTATGATTATAGGAACAATTCACCAAAATATTTAAAACACTGAGTAGTAAAAGAAAAATTCAATTAATACACAGCACAAATTCCTACCTTATATTATCATTAGATATTTGATACCATATCCTAGTTTTATGATGGTCAATTTATCAGCTACATTCCTACCTTATATTATCATTAGATATTTGATACTATATCCTAGTTTTATGATGGTCAATTTATCAGCTACATTCCTATCAAACTAATTTAGCCAAGAAAAATAATTTATTACTTATTTTATTTCACTTCAAACAACCTAGTCAATTAAAATGCCAGTGATAATTTTTTTCATAATTATGTTTTTCTTTTATAGTTTACAAAACAGTAACACGATTACTAGAAATTTCTCAAACTATTGAAATTATTAAATATTTTCAGGTATCTTTGGAAGAATTTCAAACTCTATGCAATTTGCACTGAAACAATAGAAATTTATAGCTTCCTTGAGACCTTAAGAAATAACCAATATATTTTAAACCGTCAAAGAATTGGTTATTTTGCTTACATTTCTTGTCATATGCTTGCTACTAGAAAAGATGAAAATTTGTAATACAGAGGTATTTAATGTTTTTGTTATGTTTAGACTCTCGTATGCAAATTATAGCACCCTATTTCCCCTAAACTATGTATTTTATAAATATCACAGAGTAAACATGAGACTTATTACTATGCTCTAAAAGCAAGCAAAGAGTTACTCTATATTTGAATATTTGACCATGATATTGTGCTTCAATAATGCATTTCCCAAAGTTGAAAGCTCACTGATACCACCATCACACACTTTAGACTTGCCAGTGGTGGAATTTAGTACTTCATGGTCCAGGGAATTACCTGCATAAACAGAGGACCCTATAATGGGTAATAATATCACTACGGCTGGTGCATTATTCTTGCACAGAAATTGCTCTTGTGAGATGCAAATGCATTTTGTCACTTTGCGACATAAGTGCCTTTATATTATTCATCACATGACTCCCTACATTTATGAATATGCTTATTTTAGCAGTATTAAATATCATGTCTTCCTGCTGAACATTAATCACTAAAACAATTCATTCAAGTCATAAATTGCTTATTTGTAAGAAGATGGAGCAAATTCACAGATTTGCTTACTGCTTTTGAATACAAAGTAAATTTAACTCATACATATCTTCTGATTTCTATAAAATAGAGCACTCTAATAATATTGTGTAGCGAGAAAAATAAATATTAAGGAACTGTAGACTAAAATATAACATAGGTGCATGGGTACATCCACCTGAAGGTAAAACAAGGATTTAGAGTGAAACTTCCCATAGTACCGTTTAGACTGAAGAATAATTTTGAAGGTCGAGCCTTAAGTCATGTAGAGTTATGTAGATGCCAGATAGAAAGGAAATATGAGATAAATAAGGAATCAAGAAAAGAGCCAGGAGACACTAGAAAAATCTAAGGAATAAAGAAAGGGAATCAGAATGAACCAATAGTTTATAGACTGTGAATTACATCTTTAAAATGCTTATAACTGGTATTGATTTCTTACTGTTTGCTTTTGTTTTTGAAATTCTGTATTATTTCTACCTTTTTTCTGTTTTGCTTTTTAAAATAAAAGATAAAAAATATTTAATTCATTTCAAACTGACAATCATACTTGCCAGGTGTATGCATTAAAAAACCGGAGGCTGTATGATAGGCAGTGTGTATTAGATTTGAAGCTTGACTCCTGGTTTCTGCTAAAGGTCATATTTTATATTTACTTGGTCAGCTTTGAATTTACTCTTCAGTGGTTTTTGTTTTTCTTGTTTTCAGATGAGTTTTGTCTAAATTGAAAGAGAAAAAAAGTAATGAGGGAGTTCATGACTATCCACATGTATTCTTCTTGATTCAGGTTTCTGATCATAGTACATATGTTTATTTTTTCTGTTGATTTAACAAGCCCAAAAGATGTCTTTTCCTTGCTACTACTACTTTTCTCTTTTGCCAAGTGCTCACTAATATGGCCTTTTTGGATCTCCTCTTTCATTCATCACCTGAAGATTTGGAAAGTTATACCTGTTGGAGGAAACTATGACAATGTTCAGTTTATTTCTTTTTTTCCTTTTCCATGAAATCAGTTTGCCTAAAGTAAGCAAACATTTCCACCTCCTTCTAGGAGAAACTTTACCTTCCTCTCCCATCTATATGCAGAAAATACAGCTTTACTGGTCCAGTAAAGAGTCTGTAGCCTAATCTATATAATTCTAGTATTCAGTAACATTTATTTCAGAAAAAGCTTCTTTTCAAATACCTTAGTTCATGCAATAATATTGTGGGTATCTAGACTCAAAATTAATCTTCTGTTCTGCTTTTCATACAGTCATATATTAAATCTTCCCCAATGCTCATGAATTAAAATTTGCTGAGATTACACAATGTGTAAGTTATTTTGAAATATGTTCAGAATTATTACAACAGACCATTCATCATGCATTTGGTGAAATTGTAATTATCAGGCATTGTGTTGGGTAGCTAAACTGAGACGTGAGTAAATTAAATCCCTAACCTCAAATATTGTCATTTTAGTACTTTCTGGTGTGGCAGACACTTTGTGCCATAGTAGGAGTAGGATGCAGGAAAAGTCCTGCCTGAGAAGTAGTCACAGAACAATGGAAACACAGATGAGGAATCACACATTGCAAACAATGTGTGCTAGGAGATATGGAAGGACATCCAAAGAAAATCCAACACAGCCTTGGGCAAAGGTGTGAGAAATAGAGAAAGGTTATTGGAGGAGGTGACATCTCAGCTGTATCCTTGAAATCTATAGGTTATGAGAGAAAATTCTGATGAGCGATTGTTAAATGCCATGAAGTTAACATTATAAGTAAGGCAAGCAACGGTTCTCACATGTTATGCATTCAGCAGCGTTTATTTTCTTTTGAAGAATTTAAAATGAAGATAAATTAGCAATTATTAAGAATAGTGAGATAGTAATTAATTACAAATTGAATTGCCCACTAGGCTTTTAAGGAAAATAGAAATTAAAAACAAAAGATTAGTGTGCCTGTATAGTATAACACTGGAGAGGTAATGTGAACAAATAAGTGGGTAGAATTTTACCCTAGTAGAAAACGAAAGAGACAACTCACTGGCATTGGGGAGCTTAATATCTGTTTGGTGAAACAAAACACATGAGCAAATTAGTATAGCTCGATTTAAATAAATGCAATCTTGCCATGCATGATTAATTTACAAGTGAATTGAAGATGTAAAAATTATTCAGGAATTTTAGTTGGAGGGGAAGTGAAGTTGCCTCTAACACTGGAGGCAAGGCAGAGCTTACTATAGGACTACTACCTCAGTGAGTCCTCCGCAGGACTGAATAGTAATTTATGTTGATCTGTGCTTATGTCTGCAAGTTAACTACACTCTAAAACTGATGAGAGGATCAACAAAAAATGTCTTGAAATACACCTTATTTGTAATAACTAGTTGTTAAAATTATTCGCATCTACATCATTAAAAGCTTTTGAACTTTCTTGAGTCAATTTGTATTTTTTGTCACATTTTTTCTAAGACATACATATTTTTATGCTTTCATTTATAAAGGTTGTGATGCATCTCTAGATGACAGCAAGAAGTCAGATCTATTTCTCCTCATGCTGATAGAGAGAGGAATGAGTACAAGAGGCACGCTGCTGCTAAAACTCTTTTTGACTATAAACTATTTGGAAAGATGCCTTTTTCAGAAGGTTGAAATCCATTTTTATGATCAAGTGTAGAAGACAATAATATATTTTTTCTATTCGTATGTTATCAAGTTGTCAATTTTAACACTTTATTTCAAAATTATTTCAATTCATTAATTCTAATTCTACTACTAACAAAGCATATACAGATGTATTTTTATCTATTTATTCTTAACATAATATTATAACCATGTATAGACATAAAAGATAGTATCTTGCTAACAACAGAGATTTTCCATTGCCTCTGGAAAGTTGATAGATTTTATGGACGTATTACCTTGTCAGATATTCCTGTGTGCTCTATTTATTTATTTTTACTACCTTGGCTGGGATCTACCCTGTCTCAATTATTTATAATGCTGAAGTTGAACAAGTTATTTGATAACATCTTTAAAGACACCAGGTAAATCTGAATAATTATGTCCAATAAAAAGAGTCCTTCAAATTGATAATTCACCATCATCCATGGCAATAAAAATTAATATCAGGAATTCATTTACTGCTAATGTGAAACTGTCATTTTATTTAATTGACTTCTGTTCTTGTTGCATTATATAATAAAGCTGTGTTTAAAATATTTATTCTGTATTATGATATTTTGCACCATAATTTCTATATTGTCTACAATGTTTTCCTCAATGAACGAGTGAGGTATATTAAAATAGTCGTATGTAGTAGAAAAATAAAATGAAGAGAGGAAAATTTTGAATTCGTCCTAAAAAATGGGGTTTGTTCTTTACTGAAATAGAATACATAATTAGTGGAGATACTGAACATTATAGTCTTTCATTCCAATGAATAAATGTGATTTCACATACAGCATTGCATTTATTTTAAAATATAATGGAAAACATATTAGCATTTTTATTTTATGGACAGGAAACTTTAGAGGAATGCTTCTAGCTAGAGAGTACAGGAATGTAATTTAAGCAGACATGCTTGTGTTACCACACACACACATGCACACTCACACGAAAGCCCCATTTCCTTAGAGTTTGAAAACAACAGCAAACTGCTGTGTGTTGAGCACGTCATTAGATTTTACATCCCTTCGCACTTGTTTTAGTCATACATGTTTAGCAGTGCTTAGTAACTATGTCTATTATATTTTTCTGTGAATTTCTAATTAAGAGTACACCTTTTTAAGGTGTGTAGTTTCATAATTTCACCTAATTGATTGTGAAGGCATAGATATAAATTGTGCTTGTTAAGCTTGAGTATCAACATGATTGGCTTGCAAGTCACCCAGGGAATTAGTAAAATACATCTCTGGTCACTGGCTACTTTTTCTCTGGCATTGTTACCATCCTTTCCTGGTGGCCATAAACTCAGCAACTTTGCTCCACCCTTCAGCCCTGCAGCTCCCTGATCATGGACTGAGCCCTCCAAAATGAAGCCATTAGCCAAAATAAATCTTTTGCTCTGCATGTTGGGCCTTTCATCTTACCAGTGGGCCAGCTGAATAACACACAAACTGTAACCTACAAAAGAGAAAATACGTATCAAGAATTTACACACTTGTAGTAATATTTAATACTCCAAAAATTATCCATATTCTTATTTTGTATCATATTTATTTTTATCTAATTTTAAATGTACAAAGATAAACTGGGAAAAGTTCTTCATGTCTTCTAAATTTTTGTATTTCTTCATTTTCTGCCTTATTTTATTTGTCTTGGTAAAAAGCACTCAAAGTGGAACAAGTAACTCGTATCTTTCTCAAAATAATTTCTCATTGTTAAATATGTTGAAAGACAAAACATCTTTCAAGTTTCTGTTATTGCCTTGTCCAGATGCAATTTGTCTTAAGTCTAGTCTTTTGAATTATATAATTGTCTCATTTTCAATTTATGCATTGTCAAAATAACTCCTTCATCTAGATAAAACAGTGGGAGAAAACTAATTCTTAAGTAAAATGATGTGTTTCTGTTGATATGTCAGCTGAAAGACCAGTTATTTGATTTAGTCAAACCATAGCCAATTTGGGGGGTTGGTGATTATGTAGCAAACCACAGTTGTAGGAATTGTTTCCTGCACATTTGAATGCTAGAAATATAGTCAGAATTAGAGACTAAAAAGAAGTTGCAATTCTTTCTTTTCTGAACAATATATATTGGGCCGGATATGGGGACTATTTACTTAGAGAAACTATTTTCTCTGTCTCTCTCTTTTTTTTAAATTTTTGTCCACAAAGGCCTTGAGTCCAGCTCAGTTTTACCTTTATGAATGTAAATATTTTATTCTTCCAAGGGTGTCTCATAAGTTAGGAACAAAGAAAACTTCCAGAATTCACTAGAGCAAGTGATGTCACCTGACATCATATTGTTCCTTCTCTGACTGAAATTATTTATTATCCAAAGCCTTTGGTTTTTCAGGATTATAGCTGTTATGTCCAGTGGAGGAGATCAATCTAACACAGTGAAGTATACCTGTAAGGCAGGAATTGTGCTTAAAAATATATGTTTAGATTGCTGGTTTTTAATTAACTGCACCAGGTGAGGCTGTGAGAGTAACTTTCTATTGGTTGAGTGGGGAAGTGCAGTTGAGCAGTCCAGACATTCCGGTAGTGCGTCTTGTTGACATCTGGTGCTATTTGCCAGTGTGGCTTTGATATCAGGGTTCCTGTGAGTAGTCACAATTTCTAGCAAGGTAGTTAGATAATATCCATATTTAACATTATTACACCAATACTTACTGCTATGGTTTATACATTGTGTCAACTTGAGAAGTCTAGCTGCTTAATTAAGTAACTCAACAGCTCTACATCCTGGGGTGTAGAGCACAGTTACCTGGTCATTGTTACAATTTGGGAAGGTCAGAAGTTTAACTGGGAGACTCAGCAGGGAGCCAGGGGTCTTCCTTGGTAAACATCCTCATCCTGTGCAAAGGAAGGCAAAGATGTTTGTGAATGCTACACCCACCCTGGGAGGGGGGGAGTCCTGTGTACTATATAAGGGAGGAGAAGAGGCTTGCTCTGGTCCCCCTTTGCCTCTGGCTGCATTTGCTCAGCTGCTGCCTTGAAGTGTTGCCCCTGTGCCAGGCCACCCTGCCTTGGAGCCAGCTGATTGTGGACTGAAACCTCCAAAAACTGTAAGCTAAATAGACCTTTCCTTCCCTAGTTTGTGTGTCAGGTATTTTGTCTCAGCAACGAGTGAAAAGTAACCAAGACACTTACAGACAGTTGTACCATGTATTTCTGGATTATAGGTAGGTGTGTATCAATTAGGGTTTGTTAGAGAGTAAAAGTTGATATAAATAATATGGAAGAATATATGAAGACTTTTTTTAAATTGTGGAAACTAGTTAAAAGAAGTATGTAACACCATTGCTTTTATGTTCGATAATGAAGCCCAAAATATAAAGTTGGCAGTTGGAAAGGAATGTCGGATGACACGAAGTGAGGGAGATGAGGGGAAAATCGGAACCCCAAAACCATGTCAGAATTTGTGAGTGGAAACCACATCTGTTTTTCACCAATTCAAATTTCAATGATAATATTCATCTACAGGAGATGCTGATGCCCTTCATAGTGGAGTCTCTCTCCCTCTCTCTCTCTCTCTCTCTCTCTCTCTCTCTCTATCTCTCTCTCACACACACACACACATACACACTTGGTTCACAATTTGGAGAAACCTAATGATGACAGCCACTGGGAGGAACTTTAAATCAGGCTGTTGATCCATGAAATGAGTCAGCAGATATTCAGCAATGTAATGTATGTAAATGTCAGCAGCACGGGCTCCACACCAACTTGTAGAGTGGAACTTGCAGCTTCACTAGCTTCTGCTCGCAAAGGGCAAACACCAGAGAGCTCTTAAAAATTCTTTTTTTTGTTCTTGTTTTGGTGGCACCAAGGATTGAACTCATAACCTCGAGCCTGCCTGGCAGATTCCTAAGCCACTGAGCCAAACTCCCAGCCCTAGACTTTTGGGACAGTGTCGCACTATGTA
This sequence comes from Dasyprocta punctata, assembly GCA_004363535.1. NCBI lineage: Eukaryota > Metazoa > Chordata > Mammalia > Rodentia > Dasyproctidae > Dasyprocta > Dasyprocta punctata. Next base: position 104,294 of record RJWM01001502.1, on the reverse strand, counting down.
GCTCAATCTGGTGTCGCACTCACGTTTTAGCCCAAGCCAGCCTCGAACTCACAACGCTCCTCCTACTTCAGCCTCCCAAGTGCTGGGATTAAAGGCATGAGCCACCATGCCCGGTTAGCTTTTTAAAATTCTGACACCTCTCCCATATATGTATTTCTTATAATGCTGGTGTAGCCGGGCGTGGTGGCGCACGGCTTTAATCTCAGCACTCCGGAGGTTGAGGTAGAAGTGGGTCCCCTGTACTATTTCAGTGGCTGCAGTTTCTATGGCGTTGGGGTAATTGTGAGCATATGTCACATGATAAATTTATTCTATTGTTTCAAAAAACTTTAGTCTTTCAATACTGTTCTGTATTAAACTAAGGAAGTTAAAGTATAGCTGTAGGCTATTCTAGGGTCTCTGTTTCAGTTGTCTAGGCACATTGTTCAAAATATTCTCAGTCCTTCATGATTGAATATAGGATTTCTGCTTAATGCAGTCATCATGAAGAAATTCAATCCATACCCAATGTTATATTTATTACACTCTGTTCCACTATTATTAAGGTTTATTCTTATACATGTTTTCCAGAATTTTTTTCTTATGCAAGTCTTACTTTTTTGAGGTCTGTATCACCCCCTTTCCCATCACACTTTTGGGCTCATCCTGGGTGGCCTGCAAAACTTGAATCTTATAAGAAGTTCAGGAGCAATTAGAAATGATGGGTATACATTAGTGAGTATCTGAAAGTCAAATACTTTAGAGAGGCTATTATAGGTTGGTTGAGTAAGAGATGACTAATCTCAGAGGGGAAGAAATCCATTTTAATGTTAAAAACATATCCGGAAAATTATAGTTTCAAAAACTCCAGGTCAATAAAAAATGCTTGCAAGTATCAATACCATTTTGAGGATTCCTAGTCTTTCATATCAATGCCCTATCCTTAATAACAGAAAAACATTCTAGAAATGTAATTTGCATGATGCTTTATTTACCCTCGGGATAAGCTTTAGATTTAATTTTTAGAAATATGAAAGTTATGGGGAAAAGAGAATAAGCTTTCATTTACGGGAGTCATACAAGCTTTCTAGTTTCTTACCTGGGCCCAGATATGTGTTGAAACCTGGAAGAACTAAGCTCATTAGTTTCTTTTCTCAAATCTCCAGCGTATTTAGGAATAATCAATGGAGCCATTGCATTCTATATTTTCACTTCTGTGCTCTGTGGCAGCAATTACATAGCCAATTGAAGAATTGCCCTCTATAACATTTGATTAAAGATACCAGAAAACAGTTTAATCAATAGTTTGCCAGTGTAAGCCATGAACTACCACTAGCCAAATTATTGTTGGAAACAGAGCCATTAATGCTTTTAAAATCAAGCAGATCAGAAAAGAAATTCTAAATAAACTAAATTTAGAGAACTGATTGTCAAGGTCAGGATTCTCTAGAAAAACCACTTGTATTTATCAAATTCTGTGTGAGTCAGGCTTTGATAATAAAGCAAGAACCACACTGAATGATACAGAAAGATGGATTTGTTACAGGGATTAAACAAATATGTAATATTACTCAGAACTGGTTCAGAGGCCTACATAAAGTTCTTGCTTCTACATTTGATGATAGTCTTGAAGTCAGGGCCAGAATATGATAAAAATTATTGGCTGTAAATTTGGGAAGAATACAGAAAAATTGGAGTCCTTAAGTATAGCTGAATCTTATGACAAAAGCAGGAAAGTATGAGGACCAATGGAACTCACAAGAACAAAGAGTGCCTATCTCCTGTTCACTGATTCTAATCTCACTGCTGTGACCAGCTTGTGTTACACTGCAGGTACCTTTAATCAGTTTCCCGTGGACACTTTATGCAAAAAAGAGAGTAAAAAAATCATCAGCTACCAAAAACTAAGGGTTTAACTGCTTTCTCGCATCAATAGAATGATCCAGAACATAGCTGAAAACTTTCATTAGCTGCGATTTTGAACCTCCTTTGAAATTTGGATTATTAAAAAAAGCCAACTGTTTACTTAAAACTTCTGAATCTCACACAAGTTTCTCTGATGGCTGAATTCACACACACACACACACACACACACACATATGCAATTTGAGAAATGCAGTTTGGTAAAATGGCATAATACAGTCATCACATTTCGAGTGATATTCCTTTGAAAAAATCAGTAGAAAAAGAGACCAAAAAGAAACAAAATTGTTTCTTTTCTAATGAAGAACACAGAAAGTAATTTGTCTTTGCTGTCTTCAATTGCAGCTAAGTTTTCAGGAAATCTCTTGAAGCATTAAATTGTATGTATATATGCACTGCATATATATATATATATATATATATACTTATATTTACATATATATTTATAAATCCTGTTGCTAACATTGCATGAGAAAGATATAAAGTAAGATTTTAAACAAAAACCTTTACATTCAGAGTGTTCAAATTGTATATGACTGTTGTATCTTTAAAATTATTCTTCTGCTCTAGTGTTTTCCAACATAATTACTTGCTAGAACTATACTCAAAATGCAAAAGAGATTGTTAGTCATTATGGTTGTTAACCGGTATACATTCATTTGTATGAAATAACATTTCATACTACTCTAGATTTTCCTTCCACATTTCTCATTTTTGTACACAACTGTTTAAATAGGAGGAAATATACTCATGACACAAGAATAATCTCATAGTAAATCTCTATAAAGGATCAAAAGAAAAGATTCTTATATAATGCATAAGGTAATAGAAATATGTGTGATTACACTAATTTGTTACGTGTCACTGTGGTGTTCATTTCTTGTGAACCAATTCTTGTTCATAGTGAGAGATAAAACTGAGCCAGTGAAGCATAATAAAATGTTGTAAGCTGGACAATATCAAACTAACAAAGATGAAAGAAAGTTTTGCAGAAATAGCTAGCTAGCGTATAGCTTCTCGATTTAGAATTCTGAAACGTTTTCAACTTCATAAATATTTATTATTCATGAGTCTAGATTTACCTTGTAGCAGAAGACAATTATTGAGTGTATGTGACTTATAAATCTTGAACAAACAATTCTTGAATTCACTCATACTGCATAGCTTACAAAATTGGTTAAAGACAAGGTCTGTATGCCAGGAAAAAGCCGTATTTGTCATGTTGTAGCAAAAAAATGCCGTATGTCATTCATTGACTGAATATTTTATTCAATATGTCACACAAACAAATCCAAAAGCAACAAGCAACAGATCTTTTTTAATTATTCAGAACACATAATAGTTTTATTCAGGGGTGGAAGCAGCAATAAGTCAAGGAAAATAACTGCACACTATAAAAAGACATTGTTTTTAGTCCAGTTGGTTTGCTTAAAAAATCAACATATTATGATTCTTCAGTTTATGATTAAATACGGTTTGAAAGTTTAGCAAGTTTCAAACTAAAAAGTAATCATTTTTAATATACTAAAACAATCAATATATTGATACAGTATATTTCATATATTGCAAGACAAAATTAATCTAGATTTCTACCCTCTGAAAGCATCCTTCAAGTGTGAAGAGGAAATGAAGTATTTGGAGTCAGATAAAAACAAAGAACAAAAAAAAATTCATTAACTGAAAATGTATTTTTTCTTTTACAGAGAAAATAAATGAATAGAAAAAACAAAAGATAAATTTTCTCTAACAGATCAGAAGTTCAACAACACTCTAAGTCAGTCATATACATTATAAAATATAAGATAATCACTAAAAGAATAGTAGAAGTGTGAAAATGAATACACCAATAATAGTGGGTAAAACAAAACTATTTAATTTGAACATCTGAAATTCTCCAAACTTAATGGTAAAGATGATCACATTTTCCTAAGGGTTCTGATACCAAATGCAAGATGGAGGACTCAAAATCACTCCCAAGTTTGGTCAGTTCACTAGAATGACTTGTAAAATGTTTCACAGACAGTCCTAACACATGATGGCTCAACTTTGCAGTGTTGCTAAACCCAGATGCATTTAGAAGAAGCTGCACTTGGAATCTTCAATTTTCATCTTTTTCTCGTGCTACGTGGTGCTGAGCAGCAGCAGCCAGGCACAGCTCTGTAGAGCTATGCAATCACAAGCGTAAATGCTTATGCAGCATATCTTGCAGTGTGTGGCTAAGCTGGCCTGTGAGTTGCTTATTAAATGTGTTCTTTTTTGCTTCAGATGCTTTCAGCCCATGATGACTTTATTTGGGCACAATATCACTGTACGTACAGAAACATCTATACTTGTATTTCCTAAGACCTGAATGAGTTTAATTTCCATAAATACCACCATAATCACTGACCAACCTCACATTATCTCCTTCAGTACTTGTCTACTAGCTCACCCCACTGTTCAAAACCTTCACCCTTCAGTCTCACCAAAGTTGAGTTGAGTCTTTATGCCCTATTGCAATAGTCTTGCTTCCTGATACCATAGTCTTAAGCGTCATCTTTGATTTTTTCCCATATTTGTATTAGTGCGTGTTTGCAGTACATGATGTTTACGCTCTGTGTGGAGTTGGTACAGGTACATAACACATTTTACTTCTTTTTCTTATCCCCTTTTATTGCTTCCCTCCCTCCATATTTCTATTCCCTTCCAATTTGAGGAAGATCTATCTCCCTTCTTCCTACTATTTATCTTTTATTTTGCTCCTTATTTATAACCTGAGTTTCTTGTGTAAAAGAAGCCAAACAATATTTAGTCTTGTGCGTATGATTAATTTCATTTGACACTATGATCTGAAGGTGTATCCATTTTCCTACAAGTGACTCAAGTTTATCTTTCTTTATCACAGAGTACTCATTGCAAAACGTATCACATGTTATAACATGAAAAAAATGGTTTCTTATGAATAATGATGGCTAACTTGCACCTCCTCCAGAGATGTAAGTATGTCAGATTACTTGAAACTCAATAATATAATTTAGCTCTTGACAGGGTAAAGGAGAAAATGATTTGTTTTAATTTTACACTCAGTTATGAAAACAAAATTTTAAGTAAGAATGAAAATTCATTAAAATAATATACAGGATGAGGAAATAAGACAGAATAAGATTGAAAGAATATGACACAGGGGAGAAACACATTAAAAAGGTAAATTTTTGAGAGAGTTATTGCAGTAGATAATTGTGGCTTAATTCAATAGGGAAACTGAGAAAAGCTTCAATAGGTGCATCAAAGGAAAAGAATATTTATATACAATGGTGATTCACTAAGTAGTTAATAGTAACTTTGCCGAGATGTTAAGTTTCAAGCATTTCCAAGCCTGTCATGGGACCGGGTAGTACTTCTTTCCAGGAAAACACTCACCCTTGATGGTACCTATATGGATGTGGGAATTCTTATGGACCTTTCTCAGAAGGTAAGAACTGTGAAGCAGTAGAAAGCATAGTATTTGCAGGTTCATTAAAATGCTTAAAAGTAAACAAACAATCAAAATCAAAATTGTCTGTAATATCAGCAAAAAAAAAAAAAAAAATCACCACTGCTGACATCTATTCAATGCTGAACTAGAGTCAAAATCATTGAAATAAAGCAAAATTACAATAAAGTGCAAAATATTCTGGCAAAGATCAAGAAAATACATCTTTACTTCCAGAAAACATCATGAGAAAATATTTAAAAATCTATTTTTAAATTTAATGTGTATTTAATAAGGTTTTAGAATGCAATGTAAACATTTACAAAATCTGTCATGTGTCTAGAGATAAGTAGTCAATATTTTGGCTAATGTAATAAAATATCAATACCAGGAAAAAAGATATATATACATATTACATATATTAAAAAAGCATGAAGGACCTCTACAAAGATAATGATAGACTACTACTGTGAGAATTTATAACCTAAATAAATGAAATGAATCCAAGTTCATGGATTTGAGAGATCAAATATGATAAAATGTTAATTATCTCCAAAGCAATCCTTAAAGTAACTATACAGCCAAACAAAACCCAAGCACGTTGTTTGCAGGTGGTTGAAGAGAATAATAAGCTTATTCTGTAATTTTTGTGGAAATGCAAGAGCTAAAACTATCCAGAAAATTTTGAAAAGTATAGTATAATTTATACCAACAGAAATGCTAAATATACCTCACATATTTATGTGATTTGTCACATGAATTGAAAATAATTCTGTGAAACAAAACAACAAATGCAGGAATTAACACACACATTTACTGATATTTGTTTTATGACCAATACACTTCTCAAGTGAATTTAGAAAGAGTAACACTTTTAAAAGTTATTCAAGGGTAATCAAATATTTATGGAAAAGAGTGATTCTGGACAGTTACTACCCCCAAATTTCCATATGCTATAAATATTCTGTATCTGGTTCAATATGGTAACCATTAGGTGTACATGGTGGTTGAGAAACTTTTATGTGAGAAATGTGACAAAAACTAAATTTTAAAATTTAAGAAATTTTAATTTTTTGTGCCTGTTGCTATGACATTTTACACTATTGTTTTTGTATAAACTATAAATAGAATTATTTTGCATAAATAGTAGATATAAATGAGGGCAGGAAAACGAAAGCTACTAAACTGGGTGTGGTGGTGCACGTCTTTAATCCCAGCACTCAGGAGACTGAGGTAGGTGGAGCACTGTGAGTTCGAGGCTGTCTTGGGCTACAATGCGAGCATAAGGCCAGCCTGAGCTACATAGTGCGACCCTGCCTCAAAACCTAGGGCTGGGAGTTTGGCTCAGTGGCTTAAGCACCTGTCTGGCAGGTGTGAGACTGTGAGTTCAATCCCCGGTGTCACCAAAAAAAAAAAAAAAAAAAAAAAAGAAAGCTACTAAATAAGACACAGAATATCTAAATGTCATGGGTTAGGCAAATACTAACAAAACAAAATAGTATTAACCAGAAAGATAAACATTACTAAAGGAGAATACAATTAACTTAAGAAATTGTATTTTTTAGTAGACGATGAAGTGTGAGAATGGAAATCAAATTATCATAGAAATGATTTCCAATACATACATTCAACAAATAATGTAAATCCAGAAGATATTTTTGAAAAAGTGCATGACAATATGAAAAGAAAGAAAACCAAATAAAGATGGGAAAAAAGGCTGAAATAACACTCATATTCTGAAGAGTTGATATTTAAATGATCAATGAATATGATGATTTGTTAACAGGGAAATACAAGGTAATATCTCTTGTTTTGTAGCTGTGTAGCCATCAAAATAAAAAGGAAGCTGTTTCCACAATTTGTAATAACATGATGCAAATGGAATAATCATATATAAACCACTTTGGAAAATAGCTTGTTTTTTTCTATTCAACTAGACTCAATATGTACATCCCATAGAATTACCCTGGTAATTCTAATCTTAAATTGCTGCAAAACAAAATTCATATGTTTGGGTAGCAAAACATACAGACTAGAATGTTAGCAACTGGGTCATTCATATTAGTCTCCATCTAGATATAAATGGAAGAACCAGTCAGAGCAAAATTAATGGATGGTGCTATTGATAAACAGTGAGTGCTATTAAGAAATGAGAAAGAAAAATATAGCTACTTTCAATGTTCTGCATAAATCTTGGAAGATAATATTAAGCAACTGAAGTCAGACATAAGAAAATATAATCTAAAATTCAATTGATTTACAATTCAAAAATTGACAAATGAATCCAGGCTGATGAATGTGAAGAGATTGTACCTTTGTGTGGAGGTGTAACTCAGAGGACAAGAGAGACGTCTTGAGGTCTGCCAATGTTCAAGCATTATGTCAGAGTAGTGGTTTTATTGGTATTATGTACTTTCTAAAAATTCACCAAATCTTTCACTTATAACTTGACAAAAGTAAAATGCTATTGAATTTTACAAAGTAAAAAGGCAACCCAACAAAAAGGAAGAATGAAAGGTTATATAATATCTAGATTCAAGCCTCTCCCCGTGAGTCAGCACCATTTGCGGAGTGGGTGGAGAGAGAACAATGGCCACACCAGTAAACAAGCCTAGTCTGGTAACCAGCACCATGTGCAGGCCAAGTCCAGACTGGGAACAGCCAGACCCCCAGGCCCTTCTGGCATGTGGACTGTCAAACAAGAAGCATCAATACCCCTCTGCCTGTAAGCAACTGGCTTATCTGGAGAAACGCAGGCTGTGATGATAACTATCTTGGTGAAATGCAATTGGATGCTCTTGGTGCTTTTGTGTTTCACTAATTGCAAGTCTTGGGCCAGTGGTCTGATCATAGGCCCAGAGGATATCGATATGCAGTGAGGCATGTAGGGAGAATCTCCTTCTGAGGGTTGCAGCCATTGTTGATTCCCTATGGTCTTCTTTTGAGGTTCTATATCATTTCCATTGTTTTATTGGGTTGGGTTTTATTCTCTTTTGTTTTATTTGATTATGTGAAATCTGATGGCAGGAAAAGCTATTTCAAGGTTAGCAAGATATATTATGGTAGCAACTTTGGGTTTACTATTGGCTTGTTTTGAAATCCTTTATTGCACTCATTGTTTTGTTTTTATTGATTGTATTCTGTTCTGTTCTGTGTGATTTTTTATTATGTCCAAAGTTATCTGCAGCTATTTTAAAGACATCAAAACACATTATGGTAACTACTGTCGATTTCATAATGTTTTGAAGTCCTATATGTATTACAATGGTTTGTTTTGATTGGTTTTATTCTGTTTTAACCTCTTTACAAAAAAGAAAGAAAGAAAGAAAGAAAGAAAGAAAGAAAGAAAGAAAGAAAGAAAGAAAAGTTATGTAAAGCAAATGGCTTTGTTTTGAATGATGAATACAGCAGTATTGTTAATAAATGATTTCTCTGCAATAGAATGATTATTTTCTTTAGCTATATACTTTGGAAACAGTTACTTGTAATGTTTCAGCATTTTTCCACTTCCTTTTCAATGATACCTGTTCAATCTAAGGTTTCTGCAGCAGTGAGATAATTTCTTTCTTTCAAGATAAGAGAAAGGATAGTAGAGATGGTATACTTGTTTTGGAACATAAATTATAGTTAAGCACAAGCTAGAATGAACACCCAGTGAAAAGCACAGTTAATATTTCTGAAAGACTCAACAAATATTACCTGAAAGTATATTGAGAAGCAAATATGTATGAGACATTCATAAGAGCAAAAGAGTTTATGAGAGTCGAGTGAAATGGAAGTCATTTCATTTCTAATTTTCATATATGTGAAGCAACTCAAATTTTGAAATTTATAATCTGCTGAGAGTTTCATATCAGGCTGAGTAATACTCAAATTGCCTCCAGAACTGAGTATAAATGATTTCAAAGTTTCCACCTGAAACATGGAAGATACTTCATTATGTGACATATGTACCTTGAAACCTGTTTTTTCTTAATTGGTTGGAGTTTTATTTACACTTTAGCAATTGCTGTTAATGTTTCCTTTTGACTAATTGTACCTACAATATTATTTTCACTACTCAGCATTTAATCATAATGCTGTTTCATGCTGTTCTGTGTACTGTGAATGCATAAATAAATAAACTACCACTGCAGAACCTGACAAAGTTCCTGAAGGGTTATCTGCTCTAATATTTATGACAGAATATGTAGATTAAAATGAAAAAGTTGTCATTTTAAGCCCTTGGGCAAGTGGAGATTGGGTGTATCATTTTTTTGAGAGAAAGATGGAGATTGGGTCCTGTAAACAATGTCAAAGTGACTGAGCAAAATTAAGCAAGGATTGACATGGTCAGATTTTCATATTTAATATCTTACTCAGGTGACTGTGAAGGAGATGCATTTAAGTGAAATAACTAAAGTAGTAGAAAATCACTTAGAATACAATTGAAGTGGAAGAAGAAAGAAGTAAGTCTGAACCCAAGAAATGGTACAAAAAATGTGCCTACTTGAGCAAACTCATAAAGTATTTCTTTATGAGCTCATTTTGGTCAGATGAGTCCCAAATAGCTCTTGCCCTTTCAGCAAATTACATTGAATGAGAATAGCTAAGGTTGGATTATGCACACAACTTTCTCCACACACTGTAAAGGGTGTGGTTTTGCAATGATTGCCTTCAAGAAATAATTTTCTCTGAGGGGAAAGAGAATTACATCCCTTCGTTATCACCTGTGATTCCCATCAAGCAACAGCAAGTTTCTCTATGTGGAATGGGAACAGAGAGGAAGATGTTGGATAAGTCACAATGACTGCCACATCACTCTGAAAACAACTGAGTAGATTTTTTAAAAAATATTTTCTTTAATCTCAATGAATATTAAGTTCTTCCCAAAGTTTGGGTCAATTTTAAGTATTCTTCATTCACTTTCAAACTTCTTATGTTAATTACATCAAATGAATAAAACAAAATTAACATCATAAAATCTAAATATTTTTTATATCTCTATCAGTCTTTTATATGTCTCAAATTTTTACTTTTTACACTCTGAGTTTTCCTGTGTTAGACCTCATTTTGATTGATGGTGATTTCTGTAGGTCAGAAAACTGCATGACCACTTTTTAGTTAAGCAACATAGCTCATTTCATTTGTATCAAAATTTCCATTTCTAGAGTTCATAAGACATCAAACAACCAAATATTTATTATTAGATTTTATATGTCTACACAGCTAGAATTTCTGATATAACAGAAGACATGAAATGTTTCAATAATCTTCATGTCTTCTTATTTTTAATGGCAAAAGAAAAAATTATAGTTACGTTTTTATGTACTTGGTTTGTGGCAATTTTCCTCGATGAACATCACAGCTGGAGAAATCTCCCACTCCAATGAGCTACAAAATTGGCAACTAACTGGAACTGTATATTGGACAAGAAAAGAGTATATTTAAAGAAAGTGTTTGCAGTGACTATTAAAGAAACTAATATAAATTCAGTTGACATATGACACTGTTGTGGAAACCTGGTACCAAACCGAAAGGAAGACGCCTTGTACCAAGGAGTTGGAAGGCAAACTATTTTGCTGGTTGACTGGTGGGAAGATCAGCTCCAAATCACCAGACCTGAGTCAGCTTTGGGTTTTGGTTATACAGGGTTTTCTCAAACAGGAAGTGCAAAAGGCAATAGCAAATCACTTACAGACTCCATCATATGTTGTTAGGCAAACTGGGCAGATTTAGTTAGAGGGGCTCATTTATCATAAGATGGGAGAGTCTTGGGAGGGGGTTGGGATCAGAAAGTGGATGAAATTATATGTGTCCCTGTCCTTGACTATGCTAACCAGTCTAGAACATGTTAGTAAAATAGAATATATTCTTAGGAAGGAAAACTGAAGCACTGCGACTGGACTGGGTCAAGTTGACCTGGACCAGACTATCTATAGAAAGCAACCAGATACATTCAAGGCTGACTGGGTTTGGTTGTCCAGTTATGGGGCAGACCAGATGGGCACATCCTGTCTCACCATGGTATTGAGATGCTAGTTAATTCTTAAAATGTTGAGTTTTCTGTTACATTCCTGATTTCCTGTTACAGCACAATTTCTGGTGCATCCAAAAATGTCCTGTAATTCAGTATATAAAGTTTCTTTTATCTCAAGACAGTGAATAGTATCATGTGCCACAGAGTTTTGTAGAATTTAAGCAACTCTGAAACTGTATATTATCCTTGATTGTCCTATCTCAAAAGTTCTCATAATATATTGATAAAAACCACAAGCTCTTTTCAATATCATTTTCTTTTCATTTACTTGGAAAGTAGTTCCTTGATAATATGAAACATAAATTGCTATATTACTAATAATTTCTAAGTCTGTTGAGTATTATAGAGACAATTAATGACTATGTGATGAAATTATGGAACTTATATTTGTTGCTGGATTATACAAGCTCATGGCTTTGACAATATTACCTTCTGAAACTTAATGTAAAGTGCATACCATCTTTTCTTGCTTTTATGACTTATCAGTATAAAATGCAACTGTGAGGATAGTTATGTATATGGGCATGTGTTAAAAAAAATAGAAGATCCCTTAAAGTAAGATTTTTTAGTAAAGGTGGATTTGAGCCATTTTTTAAAATTACCTTTGGGGGGAAAAGAAAGCATGCATTTAAAAGTTTTATAATGCGTTTTGATTACCTTATATCTCAATAGGAAATAATTACAAAAAATGTGAACTAAATTATGCTTTTTAAAAACTAATACCAAAATTATAGGAAACAAATAGTTGGGAGTATGATACAGAAGAGTTTATTACATCTGTCAAATGTGCACTAAATATTTCAAAATTCTAACAAGTGTGAGTTCAAGTAAAAAGCTAAGCTAAAGGTCTGAAACCAGTGAATTTTTTTTGCTACATTTCATATTTGATTTCATTATAACAGTTGTGCCACCTTATAAATATTTGAAGCTCTGCCTGTATAGCTGCTCTGCGCATATTCCTTGACATTCTGACAGGGCTTTCGTGGCTGGGGAGAGTGGTCTTTCTGTCACACTCTGGTTTTAATTGATGTCATAGTATGAGCCATCCCTTTATAGTATTCTTCCAAGAGGACCTATGATATGATGGCTCAAATCTAATACTTCATGTTTTATCCCAATAGTTCTATATATGCTGTTTTCATTAGTCTCATTCTATCATATTTAATTTCCTTAATAATTATCCGACTTTGACAAGCCTGGGTCAATAGATTGCATTATAGGCTATGAATATCTGTTAAAAATAGCACAACATATCTATTTATTTTAATCTATTTTCCAAGGCTCAGTGGTGTTATTAATTATCATTAGAAACATTCTTAGGTACAACTATGGGATAATCTTACATTTTTTCTTCATTGGTTTTGCTTTTTTTCTGTACTTTTTATTTTATTAGTACATGTTTGCAGTAGATGAGAAGTTTACAGTCATCTTGGGGAGTGGTTACATGTACATACTACAACTTGTTTCTTTTTTTAAAAAATCTCTTCTCCTTTTTCCCTCCTCTCTCCCTCTTCTTCTCATTTTCATTCTTGATGATATTATTAGTCTTAGCTCATGTTGTGGCGTATAATGTTTACATTAATTGAAATCATTAGATTCTTCATTTCTTTCATCCAGTCATCTGTTGATAAAGGTAATCAGGATGGCTGTACAAGAAAAACACTGTGTACTTTTAAATAGTTACAGTGGCTAATTTTGCTATGTGTATTTTAAAAATATATTTTATTTGTATATACTTTTTAAAAAATATCATAAAATTACTATCATCTAATAAATTACAACTTCCTTAATGGTACCATATGGCTACCTACTCCATATACTCATAGTTAAACAGCATACAAATGGAATAATAAGTAGAAAATATGTTTTTAATTTATTGTCAGTGCTGTTATCATTTTTAAGGACTCCAATACCCTCTCTACTTTCTGTTGTCCTTATCCCAAAACTTACAATACATGAAACTGAGAATGATTAAATTCTTTTACCCTATAATGTGAACTGAATTACTGATTTTCTTGTCCACATTTACCCTGCCTTACATGCCCGTACACCTGTATCCTTCTTTAATGCAACACTCATTTTTCTTTCATTTTGCATTTGTATAAGGAACTGTTGTTTGTACTGAAGAGTTATAATAAATTATCAGATTGTAATTTTAGTGAATATATGAACAGTTCCTGCTCATATTTTGTAACAAGGGATCTTGACCAAAGAACAAATTTAACTTCATTTATTTTTAGCTAGTCAACCATTTTCACAACCAGTCAAATTGTCATCAGTTCTTTTGGGAAACATGGAACTTTAATGTTCTATTCTTTGTACTCAGTGTTAGTAATGGTATTCATGATAAAGGATTTCTGTTTGTGGGTATTGTGATAATATAGTTAGGAATTTGAAAAAGCTTTCCTACCTATATTTGTCAAAGAGCAAAACTAAACTATCTATTTCATCACTGTATTGAAAAATCATATAAATTTTTAGAGAAACGACTTTTATATCATGCATGGTTGCAGCCCTGGGGGCACACAGGCAAATTTTTAGAAAAAGTGTGTTATGGAAGTCTGTAACCACCCACAATGATTTTTTTAGAAATATTTCTATTGATGAATTATTTTTAATTTTATGAATTTTTATTATATTAAATATGTGTACTTAACAGATAAGAAAATATCAATAGAGTAAAATATTAAATTTGTATTACTTAATGAATATGTAGAACAAAAATCAACATTTTCAAAATAAACTTTTTGCCTCCTTTACATGATCTAAAGATAAAAGCATAAGTAAATGCCTATGTGAATCACAATGAAAATACAAACAAAACTCTACTACATAAATAATATTTGTTTCAGTTATCACACCTAAAGCAGTCTTCACACATAACAACAATGTGCTCCATGCATGAGTCTCACACTGACACATGTGTGCTTGGCTTTCCTTTCATGCTTGGCAGCCCACACTTGTCACCTCTTGTGTCTTTTTCTTTGTCGGGAACTTCCTACTATTTTATACAATGTTCACTTAGCAAGAAAATGAAGCATCAAAACAAACATACCAAATATATGCTGAGTGTTTAGAATAAAATCAACGTTTTCTATACTAATCCCTAGTTTGTTTACTAAAATTAAAAATTAACAGCAGAAGTAAATTCCTATGTGAATTGCCATGAAAATACAAATAAAACTCTACCACAAAGATAATGTTTACTTCAAATTTGGAGAGGAGGGTATGATTTTTTTAAGTTCTTTATGCATTCCAGTTATTAGTCTTTTGCTTGAGAAACAATGAGCAGAAAATTTTTTCTACACTATGAGTTGTCTCTTTATTTTGTTGGTGATTTCTTTTGTTGTGCATAAACTTCTCAATAAGGTGATCGCAGTTGTTGATTCTTTGCAATATTTCCCATGTGATCAGAGCTTTGTTTATAAAGTCTTTGTCAAGAGTTCTACCTATTCTCTCTTACAGCAGATTTAGTGTTTCTATTATAGAATTTAGACATTCAATCCATTTTGATTTTAGTTTAATGCGTGATGAGAAACATCAGTCTAGAGTTAATCTTTAGCATATGGAAAGCTGTTTTTTCAGCACCCAAATTTAAAGACCCAATCCAGAAATGAATATCAGAAATAAATAGACACTTCTCAAATAAAGAAGTGCAAAGAGAAATGAATATATGAAAACATGTTCAGCATCACTAGTCATTTGAAAGACACAAACTAAGACATTGCTGAGATTCCATCTCACTCCAGAAAGAATGGCTATCATCAAGAAATCAACCAATAACAAATGCCAGCAGGGTTGTCAGTGGGAATGCAGACTGGTGTAACCACTGTGGAAACCAGTGAGGAGATTGCTCAAAACACTAAAACTAAACAACCATTTGACCCATCTATTCCCCTTCTTGGTATCTTCATAAAAGAATTAAAAGTATCATACCACAGCAATATATGTACACCCATGTTTACAGCAGCAAAGTTTTAATAGAAAAACCTTGGAAACAGCCCAAATTGCCATTAACTGATGAATGGATAAAGAAGATTTAGGTTTTTTTACACAATAGAGTACTACTCTGCCATAAGGAAGTATAAGCTTGGGACATTTATAGGTAAATGAATGCACCTTGAGACCATATTCTTAAGTGAAATAAATCAGACATACATGTATAAATATCACATTGTTTCTTTGGTGTGAGAAACTAAAAGTGCAAATAAGGACCAAAACATATAATAGATATTGTGAAATAGAAGAAAATGCTCAAATGAGAAGGGCAACTAGGGAGCAGAAAGAGGGAAAGGAAGGAAGGGAAAAGTAAAATAGAGAAAGAAGGAAAAAAATCAAAAAACCTTTTCTGGGTGTGGTGGTACATATCTATAATCCCAGCACTCAGGAGGTTGAGGCAGGAGGAATTGTCACAAGTTCTGGGCTACATAGTGTGTTCAAGATCAGTTGAATTTCAAAGCAAGATCTTGTCTCACAAAACAAAACAACAACAAAAAAAGCTTTTTAAAACAAGGCTTCAAGGGCTGGGAGTTTGTCTCAGTGGCTTAAGTGCTTGTCTTTCAGGCACAAGGTTGTAAGTTTAATCCCCAGTGCCAAAAAACAAAACAAAACAAAAATAAATAAATAAAAATAAATAAAAATAAACAAGGCTTCATTTATGCAGGGGATTCATCATCAATCTTTTGTTTGTTTATTTGTCTTGAGTAAGGTCTTGTTATATGGTTAAGGCTCACCTTGAAATCACTATGTAGTACAAACTGGCCTTGAATTTACAGTATTCTTCTGCCTCATCCTCCTGAGTACTGGGGTCACAAGTATGCAACTCCATTCCTCACCTCACTATCAACCTTATCATGATGGTATAAGATTGATAGTATCAATACTATTTTGTTTTTATTCACCAAAATATAGTCCATGCTAGCAAGGAACTCAGTGGGTACTGATCTTGAACTCAAAGCATCCTCCTTCCTCAACCTCATGAGGCATAACCACCACGCCATACATCACTATAAATCTTATCATCCTAGTGTAACGTTGACAGTATCAATACTACTTTGTTTTTATTCACCATATTGGAGGCCAATGTAAGGTCCTTCTGAAATCCAAATATTGTACTATACATTTTTCTACAGGGGAATTGTAATATTTTTTCAGAAATCTCAGCTCTGTTTTTGTGAATCTTTCTTGCACTGGACAAATGGTATTCCTTTAACAAATGCAATGTCAATGGATTAATTAGTGAACCAATTGTTGAACTTGAAATTTACATTACTTTTTGAAGTAGGTGCAAAAAGTCTGTTGCAAAATCATAGGGTTTCTTATGGCATAAGGGAAGACCTGGTGGCTGAAATCTAGGGGAAATTTCTAAATTCAAGGTGTAAAATGTCTTTACACCTCCGAAGGGATATGTTTTTATAACATATTTGGAAGGTTTATTTGGCATATATTGCCAAAAACTTCAACAATCATAAAATTGTGCAAGTTTTTTGTCAGTTGTCAAGTATTTGGAGGGTGCATAAACTGCTTGACAGTTCAAAACAAAGCTTTCAACAAATGAGTGAAAAACAATCAAAATGTCAATTTTTTTGTTTTTGTTTTTGTTTTTTTGTTGGTGGGTCCTTTTGTTGTCAAAATCTAAGCAATTTTGAAGGAAATCAAGTTTCTTGAGTGTCATTGTTCTAAAAATCTCAAAGCTGCATCTGTCACTTCATAATTCCTTTAGATTCTGATTATAATGATAAAGTTCTGCTATGAAGGTTTTCAGTTCAAATGATGAGGTGTCAGGTGTGAAAAAAAGTGTATTTTTGGGTATCACTACTGATCCATATAGAATGTTTTCTTGTATTTCATTACTGGTGTATTTCACATCTTATGGCATATCATCCATTCCAAACAATTAATAACATTGAATTGCAGTGTTGGCATTTCATCCAATAGGTTTCTACCCTGGCAAGAACCTACATTCTCTGACCTGGTTTTGACACTGGATCGCTCAGGTACACATGACCATTTTGTAGCATTGTGATTACAAAATTTATTTGCATTACCACCAAATATTTACTTACATTACTGTTTTCTTCTTCATCTGAATCAAGGCCTTCATTCTATATTTCTCTATCTGTCATATATTGCTAAATTCTTTGCCTTACAGGATCCAAGTCATCGTTGGTAACCAAGTTACCCAATGACTCACTTTCAGTCACCTCCCAAATTTGTAAAAGCATTCCTTCATGAGAGAGTGTACTGAATTGGGCTAATTCTACAAGAAAAACAAAAGAGAACACTTACACAAAAATGTCGCACAGCCCATAATGTGGGTAAAACATTCATTTACTGTTTGACACATGCGTACACAGCTTGCTGTTTGTTTTATCCAGTAGATGAACACAAAGATTGCTTCCTGTATTCCTCCAGTGCAGCTACTGAGAAACACAGCTATCTATTGTTACACTAAAGTACATATTTTCATTAGAGAAGCATAGTATGGATGCTCATAACCTCATATGAAGAACTCAGTAGATCTTTGTTGTGTGATATCAGAAATAATGTACGTTTAACATGCTAGACCAAGTAAATTTAAAGTTTCATTAGGGAACATTGAATTAATGTATGGACTCATGTTTTATTGAGAATTGCTTTTATTGCATTGCATTAAATACAATTGTATTGTTGAAATACTATTACATTTATTTTATGCAAAATTTTGAAACATGAAACCATGCAAATATTTGAATCACTAGCTTATTTGGATGCTAACTAACAATAAGTTCTTGTTTGCTCATGCTTTTCCGAATGACAGCATTCAAGCAATAATGGGACAAATACAAACAAACATAGTATTTCTGTTTTTTCTAACATTGCAAAAAACAAAACAGGATCACTTTTGAAGTTTGAGGAAATATATAAAGCCTGAGTGGAAAAATGAATATTGTAACCAAACAAAACACAATGAAGTCTCTAAGGGTAATAATATTTTCTTCTCTTTTTATAAATTAAAAGATCAATTTTATGCATAATGTATTCTAGTGTGAAATTCAACATGCCTTTCTAAACTTATTTGTGAAAAAAGAAAAGTAAAACTTTTGCAACATTGCCTGAGGAAATTCTTTAAAGGGTTCTTTTGAAATTGCACTATGTATTATTATCCTGGGGAGATAATGTTTAAGATGAAGGTTGAAAGGATGAACAGAAATTTGACTGCTAATTTTATATATGTAAAATTTGGAGATTAAAGCACTATGCAGAAGAGGTCTGGAGAAGAGTTTCAGACTGAAGGATCTACCTAAGGAAGGATAGACCATCATCCAGAAGATCATATGGGAAACAAGAAAGTCTTATCTACTAGAAGCAAAAATGTTAGATATATCTTCTCAATGTTGCTATAAATCTCTCAGAGATAAAAAGATGTTTTGAAGTGTCTTATTTAATATACAGTACAAAATAATTAATGATAAAAATAAGTGATACACTGCTGATTTTGCATAAATACCCTAAATAGTTACGTAGAATAAGAACCAGATTCTTAAATGCTAATACATCCGTAATTTGGAAAGGCCATCTCTATATCTGACTTTTGAGAATACTTTAGATTGCCCTTCTAGTTAACTTCAAAAATGATTCTTAGATTACTTTCACATGAAGACACTACCACAACAGAAGTTTAAAACAAAGAAAAACAAAAATATTTTTATCAAATATGCAGAGAAAAAAGGAGTTTGTTCTCCCTCCCTCCAATATCCACTCATTCTTACTCTTCTTATTCCAGAAACCTCTTATTGAACTATATGTCTCATCCTGTACAGTAGTGTAATTCAGGCACTAAAATGGTTGTAATGATCATTCTTTGACTCTCATACAGTTTGTAATACCTTACGCTGAGTAAGTGTTGATCTTAGTCATGATTTCTACAGAAGAGGTGGAATGTAACTTCTGAGACTAAGTTTTGAGTACAGATTCCCTTTTCTTTACTCCTTTTTCCTGGTAGAAACTAGGTCCCATATTCTGAGTCAGTTCTACAGAGAGACTCAAATACAAACCCTCAGAATTGGAAAACAGGTGTAGGAATAACTGAGAAGAGCTCAGGTCACAACAGATTCACTGATGAATTCTACAAGAACTTTAGAGAAGATGTAATGCCAGTACTTCTCAAACTCTTTAACAAACTTGCAAGGGAAATGGTACTCACAAAATCATTCCAGGAAGAAAGCATTACCTTGACTGCAAAACCAGAAAAGGATTCAAACAAAGAGAACTAAGAGTCAATCTCTTTAGTGAAAATAGATGCAAAATTTCTCAGTAAGATAATGGTAAGGAGAATGCAGGAAATCATCAAGAAGATTATACATCGTGAACAAGCAGGCTTCATTTCAGAGATGCAGAGATGGTTCAACATATGCACATTAATAAATGCATTAGAGCACATAAACAGAAGCAAGGACAAAAACCATACACTTATTTCAATAGATGCAGAAAAAAGCATTTGGCAAAACCAAGCATCTATTTGTAATAAAACCCTAAAACAAATAGACATAGAAGTCTTCATCTTAATCTGATAAAAGCTGTCTCTTACAAAGCAATGGCCAGCATCACACTAAATGAAGAGAAGCCTAAAGCTTTCCCTCTAAAATCAGAAACAACACAAGGATGTCCACTATCACCACACCTGTTCAATATAGTTCTCAAAATATTCACTGAAGCAATAAGGCAAGCCAAACAAATAAAAAGGATATGGACAGGGAAGGAAGATATTAAATTATCATTATTTGCTGATGACATGATCCTCTACATGAAAGGCCCCAAGAGCACCACCAAAAGACTCCTAGAACTACTATTCAAATTCAGCATTGTAGCCATAGACAAAGTCAACACTCAAAAATCAGTAGCATTCCTGTACACCCTTGTATTGGGTGATACTATGTCCTCCCAAGTCCTCAAATACTTTTGATGGGACTGAATCTGGTGTTGGTGATTGATTTGTTATCTGGTGCTGGGATTGGTGATGTGAGTGCTGCACCCACCCAGGGGTGGAGCTGAGATACAGTGTAAGGGAGGCAGGTCTTACTCTTTCTTGCTTCTGCCCTCTCTCTCTCATTCAACAGCATGCCTTGCTATTTAGTGGCTTCCATGAACAGCAGCCACTCCATGCCATGCTGCCTTGGAGCCAACTGAGTATGGACTAAAACTCCTGAGAAACTGTAAGAAATAAACTTTTTATTCCCTAATTTTGGGCATCAGGTATTCTGTCTCAGCAATGAGTGAAAAGTAACTAAAGACAACTCTCACTATGAAGAAAATTAGGAAAACATTAGTCTTAACAATGACAGCAAGAAAAATGAAGTACTTAGGAATTAACTTAAGGAAGTTAAAAGCCTCCACAATGAAAACTACAGAACTCTGGAAAAGGAGATAAAGAGTACATCATAAACTGAAAAGATTTACTGTTCTTGGATAGCAGAACCAAGAGTCAAAATGGCCATACTTCCAAAACTGTAACATAATGAAATTCCAATCAAAATACTAATAACATTACTCACAGAACTAGAGAAAGCAATCCAAAAATTGAAATTGGACTAGAAGAGACTTAGGTTAGCAAAAGCAGTTCTGGACAACAAGGGCAAGGCAGAGTGCATCACTGTCTTGGACTTCAAGTTATACTAAAAAACTACACTAATAAAAGCTGCATGGTACTTGCAAAAAACAAAACAAAACAAAACAAAAAAGACAAAAGCAAGAAAACAGAGTCACAAATCAATGACACATAATAGGAGACCCAGGAACAAATCCAGTAACACCCAGTTATGTTATCTTTGCCAAAGGGCACAAATCCCCTGAAGGAAAATAGCCTCTTTAACAAACGATGCTGAGAAAACTGGCTATCCATGTCGTACCAGAACTTTCACTATGCACTAAACTAAAATCAAAATGAACTGAAGATTAAATAACAGAATAAAAGCAGTTACTCTCCAGGAAGACAAAATAAGCAAAACTCCTGAAGAAATAGGAGTAGGTAAGGAGTTTCTGCACAAGAAATAATATTAAGAATCAACAAAAAGAATCACATCAAATTAAAAAAAAACTTCTGTCCTACAAAAGAAACCACCAACAGAATGAAGAGACAACTTACAGAATGCAAAACAAAACAAAACAAATTTGTCAACTACTTCTCAAAGGACTAACCCCTACAGAATAAAAATACTCAAAAAAGTAGACAACCTAAATTAAAAAAACTCAATTAACAAATGGACATCTTAAATGAACAGATACTTCTCAGATGAAGAAATGCAAATGACCAATAAATACATGAACAAATATTCAACATCACTGGAAATTCATGAAATGCAAACTAAAACAATGCTAAGATTCCATCTTATTCTAGAAAGAATGTCTACCATCAGGAAATCAATAACAAATGCTGGCAAGGCTGTGGGGAGAAAGGAATTTATCATGGTTGAAAGTATAAACTGATACAACCACTATGGAAATCAGTAAAGAGATTCCTCAAAAGACTAAAAATAGAAATTCCCTTTGACCCAGCTATTTCCATTATTGGCATCTTGCCAAAAGAGGGAAGATGTGAAGTGTGCATACCCATGTTTATAACTCTGCAATTTATGATAACTAAATCTTATAAACAACCTATATGTCCACCAACATATAAATGAATAAAGAAATATGGTATTCACACACAATGGAGTACAATTCTGCTGTAAAGAGGGATAAACTTGAGTCATTTTTAGAAAAGTAGATGAACCTTGAGACCATAATCTTCAGTGTAGTGAATCAGACACATGAGGTTAAATATTTCATGATTCCTTTATATGAAAAACTCAACATATAAAGTATAAAATAAAAGATGAGAGAGAGAGGGAGAGAGAGAGAGAGAGAGAAAGAGAGAGAGAGAGAGAGAGAGAGAGAGAAAGTTATTGTAGTCCAGTATCCAAAAGTACATGTTGAGCTACTACAGTTGTCTTACGTGTTTTCTGTGATCTTTGGCCTATTAGTCTGGTTTTCAATCTGTATATATAGTAATTAACTTCATAAACTCTTCTAAGTTATATAAATGAATCTGATGCTGGAAAAATAAAGAGAGTTGGGGGAAGGGTATAAAAGAAATGAAATGTTAGGCACATATAACAATTCACTGTAGTAAATGTACTTATTATATATTGTAAACATGCTAATGAAAGCAAAGAAGAAAAAGATGGAGAAGGAGAAGGAAAAGGAATGGAAGAGGAGGAAGAGGAGGAAAGGGAAAGGGAAGAAAAAGAAGAAGAAAGTGGAGAAGGAGGAGGAGGAGGAGAGGAGTGAGCCACCTTAGTGAGCCTTTCCTTCAAACTCTAGACCCAATGCAGCTGACAGCTCTTCGTGGAATCCCTGGAGGCAAAGGTGCCCAGAGGGGCTAGATCCAGGCTTCTAGTCCACAGCACAGGGGAAAAGGTGTTTATTGGTTAATGACACTAAAGTTTTAAAAATGCCACCGATCTGTTTCATAAATGAAGTGGTAGAAAATAACAACAAATTTTGCTATCAAGAGTGGGTACTATCCTCAATGAAGGTGAAATATGAATTTGCCTCTGAAACTTGGTAACAGGTGTGAGAACCTGAAAACCTTAAAAATGCTTTTACTACGTATCTCACAGTAAAATAAGAGTAGCATGCAGGCTTATAAGTGGGGAAGGACTGAGAAATTTGAGGTTTGTTGTGCTGTAGAGTAGCAAATAGTTTTGCAGCATTCTTCCCTGTAAGAATGAGTAACCTGGAAAATGTACCTTACAAACAGTGAGGTGTACTTAAGGAGTTTTTCCAGCCAAGTGTTAGATGTGCTACCTCAGTTGTTCTTACTACTTGTAGAAATATGTTAAATAAGAGAGATAAATTGAGAGATGGGCCATCAGATAAAAGGAGCCTGACCTTGATACTTTAAATTTAGAGTCTCAGATTCTACAGATAAATAATTCTAAATATAATAGTTTCCAAATAAAGATTAAATCCAGGTCACTCTTTAAAAAACATGTTCTAAAAATGAGATGATTGTAAGAATACAAAATTGATTGTTAAAATTTCAAATCTAACAGAAATGATTCTTCAGAGCACAGAGAGAGGCATGAGCCTTTTTAAGGAGATCAAGGGGATGCTTCATGGTTGAATCAGCTAAACAGTAGCACTTAGGACATTCTTAAGGTTGACCTCAGAAGAAGCCAAAGGTAGAAACCGTGGGTGTGAATTTGTTTAACAAAGTAAACACTAGCACAATTCCCACAAGACCCATAAAACCTTTAAAGGAATTACATCAGCAAAACACTGCCATGTTGAACTGAACTGTAGGGATAGTTCAAAAGGAAAATCTGTATGCTCAGTCTTCTAGAAGGAGAGAAAATTACTCAGTTCTGCATGTGTCACTTTAATAAAAAAAAAAGAAGTGTTTTGTTCTTTTTTTTTTTTTTTAAGGCAGCCAGAAAGATGAAGAAAAGCTGAACTAAGAAGCAGACTAACTGCTGGGCAGGAGACCTCTGTTTTAATCATTGAATATCAAAAATTTATCCAACTGGATTTCAAAACTGGTATGAAGAATGATTTAGTTCTCCCCACTCTCAACCTTTCATATAGGTGAATTCCTGGTGATAATCCTTAACATATTTTACTGAGTGAGAGAGAGAGAGAGAAAGAGAGAGAGAGAGAGAGAGAGAGAGAGAGAGAGAGAGAGTATGTGCTTTGTCTCTTTAATTTGTAAATCTGCATAACAGATCTGAGAAACTAAATCAAAAGGGCTACATTTATGCCCAGACCTGAATTAGCTGAGAAGATTCAGGACACTGAGCTGATACTGTAATGCAGTTTGCCTAGGATGGGACTTGGAAAAATTGCCAGGGAAGGATCATTGGAAGGCAGAGAGTAAATTGTGGAGTGCAGGCCCCATATTTCTTGCATTATTCCTAACTTTTTAGTATTAACTCTCTTGTATATCTCTCTATTGCATTCTCCGTGATTTGTCTGTGTTGCTAGCAAAATACGGCAGATATATGCAGCTTCTGAAATTACAGAACAAAAGTCATTTGACTCCTGCTTTCCTTTTTCATTTTTTAGAAAAAATTATAATCATGATTATATATACATATATATGATATTATGCAGAAATTCAATTTTCTAACTATATGTTGTGTGGTAAATCCACATGATAAACAAATGGAGACTTTTGTCAACAGTGGCATAATAGATCTTGGAAACAGTTTGTTAAAATCGATCAAGCCAATAACTGCTAATTTACTAGCAATTTATGAGAGATTTTAGATAACATATGAATCGTTACTTGGATCCCAGATTTATGACATTCAAAATCAATTGAAATAATAAGTGATTCTGGCTAGTTAATATTAAGTTTGAAAGAAGTAACTTGTTAGTCAATGTGACTGTTAAACTGGATTATCAAATGATTGACTTGAGAGCACCCAGAAAATTAATAAAATTACACTTGTAAGTGTATCTGTCTGGGTAGTGGTGCCATGTCCTTCGGTACCATATCTGGTCCCTGACTTTCTCCTCTCTGGTACTCTTCCCTGCTCTGCTTCCTGGGCATTGTAAACTAAGTAGCTTGTCTCTGTTACACATTTATGCCCTGATGTTTCTGCCCTGGAGCAAGCCAACTGTGAACTGAAATCTCTGTAAACATGAGGTACTAAACTTTTCTTCCTTTATGTTGCAGATCTCAGATATTGTGCCTGCCAGTGGGAAACCTGAGTAATGTATAAACTAATAGACGATTATTACACATTGCATTATGACCAATTATGCGAGAGTCAGATCGGTAGAATTATCTTGATGCATCATACAAAATAATATTCTTACATCTTTATCCTATGCATTTGACAGATTTTCATTGGTGTGACCAAATAACTAAGAAAAACAACATAGTGAAGAAAGATTTATTTTGGTTTAGGGTCTTGAAAGGCTTCCATCCATGGTCACTTGATCCCATTGCTATACTTTGTAAGTAAGGTAGAGCAACACAGAGGAAGGGCATTGACAAGCCACGTACTTCACAGCAAAAAGAAAAGGAAAGAGGAAGAGTGAGAGTGAATGGATGGGGACAGGATGTATCCCTGTAATGCATACCACCAGCGACCTACTTCTTGCAACTGGTCCTAACTTCTTAGCCCATTCGGTTGTGAACCCATTCACGGTTTAATCCGTGGGTGAGTTAGTGACTTTATAATCTATAACCTCTAGGCCCCAATTGTGAGCATTCTTCCAGTGAGGATAAAGCCTTCCATATATAAATCGTGGGAGAACACTTCATAATTTAAACCTGCAAGGCCCTCTTTACTCTTTCTCTTGTCTTTGTTCTTCCCTAAGTCTCTCCCATCCTTTATATCTTCCTACCTTTTTCCCTTCTTTCTCTTTTCCTATATTTCTATTTTCTCTCACTTTTTTCATTGCCCTTCATTTCCTTCTTCCCCTCCACTCTTCCTTTTTTTTTTAAATCATTTTTTAAATCTTTTCCTTATGTCAGAAGCAGGGATTCATGAACAAGAAAAGAAAGATGAATTAAACTGTGTAGGTATAAGAATGTGGGAGGGGCATAAGCATCATATTTTCATTTTAATGAAGGAAACAGAAATATATAATATACATAAAAATAAACAGTATGATTTTAAATAGCAATACATATTATAAAATCCACATCCCATGAAATATTTCTTATAATAGAATACCTATACAGGACATTTTAGATAGGGCATACAGAAATGCCAGTTTCAGAGAGGTAACAAATGATTGCATGTCAGAATAACACAAAGAAAGCAGCAAGGTCATGTAGTAGTGAAGACCCCCGAGTTGAAAAAACCTCACGGAGCGCCCGAAGAATTTAAAATGGAGCGTTTATTTTCCTGGCCAGGCGACGCAGTCTCACTTAAACCCAATCTGAGACTGCGTGCGTCTCAGTGGCCTGGAGGGGCTTATAAAACACTGGAACAAAGAGAGGAGGAGTTTTTGCTAACGTGGGTACAAAAGTCGAGTACATTGGTTAGTATTTTAAAGATCTCTTGTATCCATTGGTGGAATTGTCTTTGGGAGGGTCTAAAGCCGGATGGTGGTGGTCCTTCCCTAATATGGATAACAAAGTTTACAGGAAGGCACGTTTTACACATTTTTTTTCTTTGCATGGAGCAGGGTGAGTGTTTATCTTTTGACCCTGCTTTTCGGTCAGCAACCTAAAAGTTGTAACTGTTTGTTTCTTAGATTACTGGGGGAAGAGGGATTTTACAGAAAAACAAACTTTAGCGAATCAAGGGGGGGGGGGTTTCCTAATCTAAGACGGCGCATACAAAACAGCAAAACGGCGCTTTGGTCAAGTCACAGGCTACAAGTTATAACAGGTCAGCCTTGGAGAAGGGCACCCCAAGCTGAGGATCAGCATGTACAAAATGTGTGACTCTGACTCTGTCCTTTTTGTGTAGCTGTGCCATCAAGAATTTCTATATTACCTTCTGATAAATATTTGTCAAGAAACAACTATGACTTAGTCTAAGTGAGTTGGAATCTTTCTACTTCTGGGAATGAACAGGAAAAACATATTGTTTTATGTATTTCTGAAACATTAACATTCTGACAGAAGTCATGCTGGGGACCAAGACATAATAATGGAGAGGCAGATTGTGCTGACAAGCACAGAGGATGTTTTGCTGGTATTTTACCTGAGTTCTCACACTGCTGAACCTTCTGCTTTATGTGACATTTAATTGTATTATTTTACAGGACCTGTTTCCATGTTGACAGTATGCTTCTATAATGTAATCAATTGCATCTATAAGTAATTTATCTCTTTTTTCATTTATTTCTTTTTAAGAATTATCACTATAAAAGTATTAGATGGTGGATCAAGTATAAAATTACACATGGAATGCCAAGGAAATTTTATAAATGTGTAAGTATGTGAAATAAACGCAATTTTTAAAACATTTTAAGTGCAAAATGTAAATGATCAATAAATGTCTACTTTTAATTGTATTTTCTTTGTTTTTTATTTTAAAGATAGCAAGATCCAACAAAACAAAATAGAACAAAGCCAATCAAAATGAAGTACGAAAACTGGTATAGAATTTCAAAGCAGAACACTAGGAAAACAACAATTGCTACTACAGTATATCTTGTTATCTTCACAATTGCTGTCCATTCCATCAGGCGTAGCAAAATCAAACCAAAAACAAAACAGAATATAACCAATCAAAACAGAATAATGAATAAGGCAAACAGTTAATCAGAACAAAGCAAAACAGTGAGAACAATATTGGATTTCAAAGACAAGATAGAAGGAAATCTGCCATATTTGCTATGTTGTATAATGTCAGCCTCCCAAAGGAGGCTCAAACCACTGGCCCCAGGCCTGTAAAATCAACCAAACAATACAAGCATTTAGTTGTTTTATGTACCTTAGTTACTATCAGCTCAGCCTGTCCTCCAAACCTGTGGGCTGCTTATGGGGTGCTGGGAAAGGTTAGGGGGTTTGATTCTCAGCCCACGCAATGGCAGTCTCATGGGAGATACTATCTGACTTTTCTTTTTCCGGATTCCATGTGGCCTGTGCAGCTTACCAGAAAGGATGGCTAGCTAGCTTCTTGTTGGGTCTACCTAGTCTCACCATGGATGATTCTCGGGGGGTGCTAATTTTTCTCTTCCTGGAATCAGCATGGCTTGCGCAGCTTACCAGAAAGGCTGGCTAGCTAGCTTCTTGTTGGATCCACCCAGTCTCACCATGGATGATTCTCAGGGGGCACTGATTTTTCCTTAATTGTATTTTCAAATAACATTTAAAGGCAAGAACATACTTACAACCTAAATATTAAAAGAAGGATTCAAAGCACTGTGTAAGGTAAAATGTAAAATTTGTAGATGATAAACACAGAGAAACAAATACACACAGAGAAATGAGGAAATAAATTAGAAATATTTATTAAGATGGTCCATGGTTTCTGACCAATTACTTTACTTGGTGTATTTGCCATATATTTACTTCCCCAATTAACTCACATTACTTTATAAACAGAAAAATTCTATAATATACTTAGTGAGTACTCCATTAAATAACCTAATATAATGTTAACTTACTAATATTCAATTTAGTTGCAAACATAATAGATGTCTTTTTAATGGGAACAAGTAGTCTCTTTACTATTGCTTTTGATGTGAAAGTAACATAACTTAGTTAATTTCAGTACATACAAATGAATGGTATTCATGACATAGCCTATCTTTCAATTCAAACATTATTCAATTATTTTGCATTTTGTCTTTAATCAGTATATATACTCAGATTCATGTAACTATATCAAACAATGAAAAAAGATAGAAACAGAAACATAACTGAAGAATTTTTTTCAAGGTTTAGTTAACAAAAAGTATAAAACATATTTGTGATAAAGTAAGAAAATAATTCAGTACATGTCTGGATATTATGCATGTGTATAAGCCTTTCATCATTTTGGCTAATTCTAAATTATGACTCTTTAATGCTTCAATTGTCTGCAGATTCCTTCTGGAAAATTTTTGTCCCAGTTTTATAAAATGATTGGGGAATATAAATTTATAATTACAATTAATTTTGCATAATTCATGGTAATAGAAGTAAACTATATCAGAAGCTTGAAATTGAAAAGATGAACAAAGTAAAGGTGTCAGATTAAAATAGTAATCATCATGGGATAAAAAGTATAAGGACCATTAAAATATCTGTAATATTTATATTCCTTTGGCATAATTATTGACCTCCAAAAGACAATGATTTGTGTAACACGGCAAATTAAAATTCCTGCCTCCTCAAAATATCCTTCATATGTAATTCTCTTTATTCTATTCATCATTTAGTGTTAAATTCTGCCTCATTTGACATATATACACTCACATAAAGTACTGTGTGGCACAATTCATAAACTACAGTAAATAACAATGGTAAAGGTGTTTTCACCACATTCCAGGGAAACAGTATGGAAGAAAAATATTTCAGAAATAAAGTCTGTTGAAATGAATGCAACTACTTTGGAATCCAGCACAACAGGTATAGACCAACGTGACAAACATTGTTTTTATATAAATCTAGTATCTTGATATACATTTTTATATAAATTTATGCACATTCATAAATTAAACATGTATTATTACAGTATGTTTCCCATCACATATAGTTCAGCTGTTGCAAGTTCTAAAAGATAGTAAAGTTCTAAGGTCTGAATTGCTTTCTGTCAATCTTGAACCTGTTGAAAAATCCCTCCTTCTCTGTGCCCCATCCACACTTAGTAACATTCCAGTTCTGCTGGTAGGTAGATTGGAAGCACTTCAGAGTATACAAGAAGTTGCCTGAAGAACCCAATAGGACCCCTAAATGCTGTTTCTTTTTTAAAGGTGAGGAATAATAGATTCATTACTTAATTCTATGCTTTAAATAGGGTGCAAACATAGCTCAATTCATCAAAGCCCTAAAAACTTTGCTATTATCTATGAATTATCTATGAATCTTCAAGATACTTATCTCTCACCTTCTCCAACACTTGTTTCTTAATAAAACTTCCAGTGTAATTGTCAATTCTTTAACTCCATTCTGACTCAGATGCACCACACAGTTCATTATGGTTTAAGTCCCTCTGGATGTAACACTTTCTTGCACTGTCTTTAAATTCATTCTGTTGTCATCATGTGTCAGTGTGAATTTCCTCTTTCTGCCAGGAATGGAAAAGATTTGCCAGATCAATTTCAAGACACCAAATGTCAAAGGGTAGGCTAAACTATTCTAAAAATGATATCACCCTCTCATAAAGTAATAGCAAGTAGAGTCAATGTTTGTTCAAGTTTTAAATTGCCCATGTCATATTCAATAATTCACTCAGTTTACAAGTGCTACATTGGCAAATAAATACAACCAAGGCCCCTGATGAATAGATTCTTTAAATATTTGAGAATGACACTATTATTTGCCATTCCTCCCAACTTGATACTATTTTTGATTTGCTGCACTAAGTAGTAGAATAATAATAATAGTAGTAGATGATGAAGGCCCTGTGTGGGGTCTTTTTATGATAATGCTATAGACCCAGTGAACTTAACATGACCTAGTCTTAGCCCTGGACTCTATCGAACATTAGGCGCTTTCATATATGCAGGTGATATAAGGCTAACAAGAAGTCCAAATGGCAGTATGAATGCTAGGTAAAAATATCAAATGAGTATCTGCAACAAATAATTCCTGAAAGGTCTGGCTATTCTCTTTTTACCCAACTCAAATATGCCTGTGTAGGTTTCCACAGATTGGTTTATGGACAAATAAAGATAATGACTATTCAGTGTAAGTGGAAGGGCACTGGAAGGTCCTTCACCATAGAATTTGATCTTTTCCCCAGGCTAAATAGTTTCAAGTTAGAGAAGTAAATCGGGTACAAAAGCAGGGATAGATGCAGTTAATGTTCACTGGATGTGTCAACTTCCAGAACATGCATTCTTGATTTGTTTTTGTTTTATTTTCCCCAGTTGTTTTAAAGTATGATTGAGAAACAAAAATCATATATTTTAAGGCAAATAGCATGGTGATTTCATGTGTAGCTTGTGAGATGATTATCATAAGCCAGTCAGTTACCATAGTTATCACATAGACTCGATTTGCATTGAGTGTAAAAAGTAGACAGTTTCCTTGTTGAGTGTTCATCTGTCTTACCTTTGGGAACTGATTGTCTCTATCACTTTCTAATTGTCAGGTCATGCAAGCTACCCTCAGATGTTTCTGCCTGCTTTAATATTTGTACCTGCTTTGTTTAATGTTTTATTATCCTATTGCTCTCTTGAAATCCAGTTGTAAAATATCAAAGAATAGTTATCCCTGAGCTTTCCAAGGATTCTGGCATCCTACCACCAGTATGTTGCATAACAAACTGTTAAATGTAGGCTCCTCTGGTTTCCCTCACAGAGTCGAGACACATGGTGGTTTTCCTGACCTTCCAAAGTATATCCTCTTTAATTTGATCCGCTCTTTTCATGTTTTGATCTCTTTCTCTACCATCTACCATAACACTTTTGATAACTTTTTGTTTTGCATAGCCTAGCTTTATTTTGCTTTGCCCAAACTCATACTGCTAATTTACAGAGTACTTTGCAACTCCTTGCCAAAGCATTAAATCTTGTTTTGTGGTTGGCACAATAGCTCATAATAATAAACTCTCTTTTACCCAATCTTATTTTCCTTTTCTTTGATACAGTATCTTCATGATTCAGTTCCACATAATTTCCTTTTTTCCACTAGTACCTAAAAATCAAATCCAGCCACTATTTGATCACACTAACAACACACTAACAACACAACTTCTCTTAGCAGGTCTACTACCACCAGAACAAGACCTTGTAAGAATTTGGAGTTTGATACTCTTTCAGTTCTGTGTATCCCTGAATATAAGACCTAGTCAGAAAATAATCAGCCTTCCTTACCTTACAAAGCAACCACCAACCAAGAGAATAGTGTTGGCAGATTAACACAAGGATAGGATGATTTGGGTTGGCATTTTTGATCTCTAGTTTTAAAGACTGATTATTTTCCAGCTAGGTTTTATTTTGGGGGAAAGAGGGTTGAAGGGAGCTGAGCAAGTTATCAGAACAAGAATTAGAAGTAGGGTTCAGGAAGTTAATGAGCATCTTGTAGGTTTTTCAAAGCATTTGTTTCCTCTGCCTAAGTTGCACATCGATACTGTGATGTTATCTGTGGTTTATTGAGATAACCCAGTGCTATAATAGGCTTTCATTAGTGTATAGAGTAGTTAGTTTTAGTATGGTATGCATGAATTTCTTTAATGTGCACTTTTAACCTCCTTTATCTGTGTAAACTGATAGATAAAATGGAAATTACTTTTGATATTTTCTTTATTTCTCTTTTTAGTGTTGATCACAGATTTCTTACTAACACTTATCAAGTCAGTGCTTCATTTGTCTACACTCTAGTGTTTTGCTTACCCATAATATTGTTGTGGGAAAATTCCCAAATCAAACCAAAAGGAAGACTTTTCATGCTGAGAAAATAAGAAGGCGGTATTTAATCTTTACACTGATAGACTGTTGCATTTTCATGGCAGTGAACTGTTGCAGGATAGTTCCCACAAGCAACAGCCCTGAGTTTACACAAAACTTAGTCCATATAGCACTTACAAGTGGGAGGTACAAAGCAAGTAACAAAACGTTACATAATCAATTGCATGCATTGAGTCATATATTGACAAGCAGGCTACTCTTGAACAGATTTGTTGAAACAAAGGAATAGTTTATCATAATATAGATTGAAATCACGGCAGGTTTCTGTGGAGCAGCTAATTTAGATTAAACTCAGATCTCTCCTCTGCAAAAACTTAATCTCTTGTTATATACTAATTCTTTGGTTTTTGATATGCAGTACACTAAATTATTAATTACCCAGAAATTATATATATAGAAAATATACTTGTTTTAATTTGAAGTTTTTTTTTCCACTGACATTGAACTAGCTTTTATAGGTGCGCTAAAATTAATAGAAAACAATAGAAAAATGGTTATTAGGTAGTAGAAATTTAAAACAATTTTTCAGGTCAATATTTGGGGAAATTAAATAAAAAATTAATATAAATTGTGTTTATCTGAACATATTATTTTGCTATGTACTACCAATCTGTTTATCAAGCATACATGAAGTAATTTATTTCCAATTTCAAAGATATATAGAGTAGTAATCATTGTATTTTTCTCTGATAGTAGCTATTATTTATTGATTCTTAGCTCATATTGTCTTAGGTTGTAGTGTATCAATGTATCATATGGTGATTAAAGCCTGAGGTATATTAAACCTTAATTGTCAGATTGTTTAGTTTATTGACATATATTTCATCATCTTTATACAAACTTACCACAAAATTAAAAAATGTAACTCAGATATTTAAATATAAATAGTAGATATCTTCCAAGAAATCTTTAAATGCAATTTCTGCTGGATGTGTCTTGCTGTTATACTACATAAAGGTGGAAAATCTTAAATTGAACTATCATAAATTAGAACCATCTGTACTTAATATGATTGCCTTCACTAAAACTATCACTTTTATTTTTATAATTCCCCTCTCATGTATTTACATTGGCATAATGGTCACTTTATGTATTCTGTATATCTTGAGTTAAATGTGATTACAGGAAAGCATCAAAAAGGAGTGGGAAAATGAGCAAGTGTTTATTATTTCCTCAAGATAATTTCACAGAACTTTTCCTGATTATTAAACAGTTAAGTTCTAGGACTATTTACTATCAGTCAAGAGATAATGTTTTTAAAGGTCCCAAAGTTTATTAAGTTAATCATAAAAATAACACATAAAGCAAGTGGAATATATTGTGTATTTTTTAGGTCACTAACTGATATCAAAATTTCAGCCACATATTCTTTTTGAACCTAGATTATAGGTACACTTAACTAAAGGACAGGGTCCTATCACTATTCTCCTGGAAGATAAAATGAGCCACAGAGTTACCATATGTATTTGTCAACTTTCTCTCCACTGGGACAAAATACCTGATACCTGCACCTTAAAGGTGAAAGGTTTATTTTGGCTCATGCTTCAGAAGTTTACTTCATAGCCACCTTTCTCCAAAGCGGAGACGTCATTAGATGGAGACATGGCAAAAAAAGTGGCTCACTTCACATAGCCAAAATCAGGAAGAGAGAGACACAGAGAGAGACAGAGAGAGAGAGAAAGTGAGAGAGACAGAAAAAGAACAAGTGAGCCAGAGAGACATAGTTATACCTGCAAGTTTTGCAAACCAGTATATATTCACATACTTTAAATAATTATGTTAATGTAGACAAATATGTTTTTCAGGATGGTATGTTCAAACTTTCATATATATATTCACACTGAAAAGCAGAAACATAAGAAGTTTATATGTGAATTACTATAAATTGGACCAATCAGTGAAAGCATTCTCAGATAAAAATAACAAAATAAGACAAAATGTCTCAAATCAAACAGTGCACATTATCATTAGTATCTAAGGAAATTTCTTATGCCATTTTCTAGCTATAACCTTCTTACAAGAGTAAGCATCTTTTGGAAATATTACAAAAATATGTGTTTTTTTCATTCTCAAGATTTATCTACATTGTGTGTAGGTATAGTTTTTCAGAGTCAGTTGTGATCACTTGTGCCTATCTTTTAGTGATGTTTTCGTTAGACATACACCTAGGAGAAGAATATTTACATAATGGGGTTTGTACCTAGTCAGATTAAAACATTGCTATATTTTTTAATAATTGTTGAACATTTTTTCATTCCCTGACTGTATTTGACCATTCCGTATTTTCTGAAGCTGGTATTTTGTGCCCTCCTCTTTTATTAGGATGTCCATGATAAGTAATAAATTTAGCTTTCTCTCTTAGAATATCCTATTTTGTGGAATACCTATTTAAATGTTTTGTGCATTCTCCTACTACAGTAGCTGCTTCATTTTAGACTGATTCCATAGAAGAGCTTTGTAAATTCAGGATAGAGTCCTTCGTCTGTTCCATTTGCTGCTGGTCTCATCTCCAATGCTATCACTTGCATTTTCATTTTCTTAATGGTGCCTTTTCACAGTTCAATTTATTATTTTTGAAAGCTTCTGGATAGTGTTTTTGTATCATGAAGTATGTTTGCTTGCTTTTTGATCATGAAGATTTTCTCCTGCTTCTTTTTAAACATTTTTCTTTTATTTTTACAGTAAGACCTGTGATCTACCTTAAATCATTTTTTGTAAACATTATGAAATAGGAATTAGGGTTTTTTTTTAAATGTAATGAATTTGGCTTGTGCCGCCTACCAAAAATCAATCCATTCCACTCTCTAATACACGATAGTTTTTGACATAAATCCCATAATCACATTTAACTCAATATGCACTGAATATGGAAAGTGACAAATACACCAATGTGAAGATTTGAGAGGGGAGTTGTAAAAATAAAATAATGGTAGTTTTAGTGAGGACAATAGTACTAAGTATAGATGGTTCTAATATGTGATGATTCTACTGAAGTTTTCCACTTCTGTCATGATGCAAAACCAAAAGACAGTAGAAATTACATTTAATGTTTTAGCTTGTCATCTTTTCAAAGTCTGGGAGTGTGCAGTGCAGTATGCTCTGGGCAGTGGCAATGAGCACAGCACTGAGTTGGTCACATAGGCACAAAAGTAAGCAGTCTACACTCTACAGTGTTGACATTGAGTAGCTATGCTATACTGAATGAATTCATGGCTTACACTAAGTCACTGAAAATGGCTTTACTGAGACATAACCACTTGTAAGTCAAGAAATAGGTTGCACATGTAGTCTAGGACTAAGAAATGCTGTAACATAATCATTACCAATGTGCTAAAGAGACATTATACTTATTTTTAGTAAGTGAAAAATGAACTTTTAGTAATCAGTGATATGAGAGAACTTGGTAAAGACATGAAACTAGTCAACTATGAATCTAAATCCCATTGCGCCTATTTTAGGGTATGTGTCCAGCAGCAGGTCAAAGACTCACAGGAATTGACAGGTAGCATACCATTGACAGCAGAGAGGCAATATGATGCCAAATACTCTGCACTTGTTTTTACATACTATCTGATACGTTTTATAGTTAAAAATAATGAGGACTGCATTCTAGAAAACAGTGGATTTCTAAAACAATATAATGGACACAGGGTAACCAATAGGAGGCTATCCACCTGATAAGGAAGAGTTAATTAGCTTAGTAATAGACTCAGACTACTGAGGAAGACTTTAGAAACATTTTAAAGTTTTGGGAACTTATTGACAGATCATTTGTGAGCTGAGAATGGCTGAATTTTTAGCTTGAGGAATATCAGTGGATTTAATGTCATTAACAGGTAGGGACCACATGAGGGAAGAAAGTGCAGAATCAAGGAAAACATGAAGATAGAAAGCCAATTGAGAAGTTAATTGTCATATGGGAAGTAAGAATTTCATATTTGAAAGACAGTGTATTTAGTGACAAAATCTGAACTTTCTATAAGAATCGATTCTTCAAATTGCTGTGATAGCACACAGTTTAATAGTATACATTTAAATTTAGTTGAAAATAAAGGCTGGGTTTTTTTAGAAACACCATGATTCTTGCTGTGCTTGCTATTACATGTTAGAGTGGTTTGTTTTGAAGCAAAGTATAAATAGAAGTTTGTTTTTATGGAATTTTTGGCATTTTTTGTAACATTAAAGAAAGTAATAAAGTGAATAGATGGAAGCAAGAAGAGAAGAAGGGAGAGAGCCAGAGAGAAAGAACTTTTACTGGAGTACCAGAGGGAATGATACAAATCCTGGAGGACACGCTCATCTGCATGGAGTTGAGGCGGGACAGTGTGACTTCACAAGTAGAAATCTTAGAAATGCTGTTTCAGTTATTTTCTTGAATATTCAAGAGTTGCTTGGATAAAACTCATGGGTGGGTCTTGACATGTTGAATAGTAATCCGCTGTCATTTTGGGCTAATGGGGATTTCTCATGGTGATTCACTCATCTATGGAGCCGGTGCTGCTGCTATCTGCACATTAATGGATAAAAGGTTCTCTCCAATTTAGTGATGACCTTTTCATTTCCATTACTGAATGTCACTTAATGGGCCCACAGTCTTCCTGCAAGTGGAAAAATGCAAACTAAATTTCAAAGAAAAAAATAGCATTTGATCCAATAGCTCTTTATGGAGATGATATTTAAAATGGTCAGTATAATTATTTTATTCAGCTTATCACTAATTCTTTCTGTCTGCTTATCACTGCTCTTTGCCTTCCAGTGTCACATGAGTAAATACTATTAAGTGGAGGTTGATCGTGTGGCTTTCCTGGGAAATTCAAGGTAAAGGTTTAAAGAGATTTAAAAGGAAATTTGGCTTTTATTCAAGAAAGCCTTCGTTAAATCTGAATCATCTTTGAAACCATAAATTTGTGAGGCATTATTCTAATAAACACATTTCTCTAACACAAAATGTTAAAAATCATCCTGATACTATTATAGATAACTAAGTTAGAAAAATTGCAGGCAGTCAGACAGAGCTGGGCCCTCAAGAGATCAGTGCAGAAGACAATGGCAGCTGGAGGTGCATTGATTGAAGGCCAGGCTTCAAGAGAAAGAGCTACTCACCCACATGCTTCCCCTTGGGATGAAGACCAGTGACTGATATTCTAAGTAGGCATCAGTCACCTTGGGGTGGGAACAAAGCCTGTGTAACCCACCCCTTCCAAGAAAGGCCTTGTCTGTCTCATATACTTGCTATTTGACTCGCTTCCCCATTTGATCTCCATTTAATCAGTATTACTCTAGCAACTATACTCGTTGTGTACTTATTTATAGACCATAGTTGTGTCCCACCTCACACCCCTCTATGATTTGCCTTTGGATCAATTTTACATGAGAGACTGTACTTGTAATTTTATTGATTAGTTCCCACTTTAAGCCTGCCTCACCCTGTGGCTTTGCTCCATAGATACCCTTGAGAAGCAGAGTTATCAGGCAACCCACTTTATGGGCCCCCTTCTGTCCCTCTCAGACAGAAACTTTCTTTCTCTCACTAAATTCTTTCTACTCAGCCTCTGTTGTTCTTAGAATTCATTCCTTGATTTTAAAGAGCATAAACCCAGCATTTCGGACATCTAGTATGTTGAGAGTTTCACCCCCCTATATCAATGCTTTCTGTCTATGCATATGATTTTTTCAGTGTCTAATTTTATAAAACAATTTATTATATATTACAAGGTTAAATCAAATGCAGCATAAAAGCATAAATTAGGAGTATGCATCCCTTTCCTTTCTTTTCTCCCCTCTCCTCCCTTCCTTTCCACTTCCATTTCTCTTTCTTTCCCTTCCTTCCCAGAATACGTATCCAAGAGATTTTGCTGGAACCAAACAAAGTGAGCAGAAGGTATGCAGAACAATCCTGGCTCAGATTTGATAGTCAGAGTCCAGGCAGGGTTGAGGAAGGTGGTCACAGCTAAATGAAGAAAGGGCATACATTGAAGATGGCTGCCCAGAGCAGGAAGTTTGATGCATGGGATGGCAAGAGTGTCCATGTGAGGAGAGGACAGCTTGGACAGGGAGTTGGAGTCAAAGATAGGTCACATGGGTGAACATACAAGGAAGGAAGAACAAAGGTACTGGAATTTAGCTGAGGTGTCCAAATACAATAAGAGTTTCTGAGGTTATTTGTTCAGAGTCATAGTGATATAGAGATGCTATGTGGCTGTCAAACAATATAAGGGAAATATAACTTCCAACTTGCTAGATGTCATGTTCTGTAAAATAAAAGAATGAATGCTAGGAACAACAGAGATTAAGAGTAGGAGGTATGTATTGAGAGAAAGAAAACTTCTATCTAAGAGAGACAGAAAAGACCCCAAGTGCCTCCCCTCTCTGTGGTATTTTATTGAGGTGAGGTGGGTCCAAGGTGGGACAAGTCTATGATCAGCCAATAAGATTGCAAGTATGATTACTTAGGTAATATTGGTCCAGTGGGAAGTCACAAGGTGGGCATGAGGTGAGACAAAACTATGGCCAACCAATAAGATTGTAACAAATATAGTTCTTTAGTTAATATTGATTAAATGGGAATCAAATTTGAGAAAGCAAGTCACGTAGCAAGTACACATGGACAGAACATGGATCTTCTGGGAAGGAATGGGCTAAGGAGGTTTTGGTTTCCCACCCAAGGTGATAGATGCCTATTTAGAATATCATTTACTGCCCTCTCTGGGGCAAGTATATGGGTGTAGTCGTTCCTTTTTGTCCTGAGGTCTGACCTTAGAGGAATGCACCTCCAGCCAAAGTTGTCTTCTACACTGACCTCTCCAGGCCCAGCCATCTGACTGCCTATAATATTTCTAAATAACTTGACTGTCTACAATAGTTCAACAATATATGGAATCACATGTGAGGGGCAAAGATAAAACAATGGTAGAAATAAAATATTGTGCTAAGAGTGAAATTATCTAAGTCATCAATGCCTCTAAAATATGATTTTAAATGTACAATCATCTCTATTCTATGTAGTTCTTACTATATGTGGTATAATAAGAAAACAGTTCTGTTATTTTTGCACCATTCCTCTCATTTGCCTTTGTTATGAGCCAATTTTGACCACATCTGATTTTCTGTTGATGAAATGACTTAATTCAGGTCCTCTCCATAACTTCAGGATGTACTGCTCACCAGAAAGCCCAAGCAGTTAGAGGAGTTAGAATTTTGAACCCCTTTCACTGATCTCTGGGAATGGTTTGGGGTGCTGGATACTGAGCTTCATATAATGGAAACTGAGCCTGTGACACATACTGTGACTGTATGGGAGCCCAGCACCCCTTCATCGCACCTTGCTCTGTGCATCTCTTCATGTGGTTATGCATTTATGTGCTTTGCAGCCTCTATAATAAACTAATACACACGAGTAAAGTGTTTACTTGGATTCTCTGAGTCATCCTCACATAGTAGTCAAGAAGGGAGATTTTAGTATTTAAATCTAACTTATAACTTGTTATTCAGACGTTTAGATTGGAGCCTGGGACTTGGGGTTGTCATTGGATCTGGGAGTCAGTCTAACAAGCCTGAACTGATAGCCTATGGGATCTGATGCTATCTCCCAGTAAAAAGGATGCAGTTTGAAATGAATTATAGGAAATCCTGCTGGGGTCCAGAGAATTAGAAAATTACTGAATATAAAAAGAAAAAGTATTAAGTGAAGTGTACTGCAAGTATTAAGAGTGGTGAGAGAAAATAAACTTTTATTTTCAGAATGTTCTAAGAGAACCCATGAATCAAAGAAATAGAATTTGAACATTGTGCTTTCCTTCATTTAATCACTTAATTATATGATTTACCTACAAAATATTCCCTTACTTATGATGATGTCACCTGTCATAAGTTGAAAATATCCTAAACTGAAAATGAATTCAAAAGACCTGATCTACTGAAGTTCATAGTTTAGCCTAGCCTAACTTATATATGTTCAAAAGCCCTACAAGTATGCAAAATCATTTACTGCAAAGACTATTTCAATTTATTAAATATTTAGCTATTAAATAGCCATGTAATTTATTGAAGCCTAGTATCCAGACGGGATTGATGACACAGTACCTTATAGAGCATTGTGTATCCTCCCTTGTTATTCCTCATCTTGAGAATATTATGTCATATGTCATTAGCATGGAAAATGATCAAGATTTAACATTTGATTTATGGTTTCTTTCAAATGTATGTCAACTTCATACCAATATAAACTCTAAAGTCAAACCATAATCAGGGATAGTCTGTAAAAGGAATTATAGTGATAAGACCTCAGAGCAGAGAAAATGCAATTATAATTGCAAATGGATAAAAGTTGTAACCAAATTTAGCCTTCTTTTTTGTTTGCCTTTAGAAAACTTTCTTATTCCTTTGTAAGTGGGAAGAAACATATCCAACCTGAAGAATTTTAATTACTTCATAAATATGATTATTCTCTGAGCTATGATCAACTCGGTTTCAAACCTCTACAAAGAAGGGACTATCACAAAAAGTGACTGTCGTAGTTTGGATCTGGATAGTCTCTGAGGGCATATGTGTTCAGGGGTTGGTTATCAGCTTGTGGCACTACTGAAAAGAGATCAAACAACCTTCAGGAGGTGATCTCTAGTGAAAGGAAAGCAGATGCTTTTAGAGGAACATCCTTGAAGGGTCTGCATGGACCCTGGTCCCTTCCTGTTTCTCTTTGCTTATTGTGGCTGGAATAAGGTGAAAAGTACATTCCTCTAAAATGTACTCCCACCACAATGTACTGTGCCACCAGAGATACTGTTTGACCAAAGGCAATGGGACCAAATAACCATGAGTTAAAATCTCTGAATGAGCCAAAATAAACCTTCCCTCATTTTAAATTGAACACTCAGATATTTTGTCACAGTGATAGAAAGCTAACTGACATGGTGAGCCACATTTTTTTTCCTAGTGCATAGAAAAGTTATTTTTACATTACATTTAAAAGTGTGTAAGGCTTAATAAAAAAACAATGTGTTACTAAAAAAAAAAAGTGCTGTCACTGAAACCTAGGGTGACTTGTAACCTTTTTGTTCTTGATGATCTTTCCTGAATGATGATGGTTACTCCTGATCAAGTGGTTGAGAGTCTGTAGAAATTGCTTAAAATAAAACAACAATAAAATGTGCTGTATGGATTGACTTTTCAAGAGAGATTCTCTAGAGCACATATCTATTTGAGAGTGTTTATCACAGAAGAACTTCTTTCAAAACTGGAATCCATCATCTCAAACTCAGTCATTGCTCTGTGAACTATGTGTAAGGCATAATCTAAATATTTTCAAAAATGTTCACAGCAATTTCACTAGGTGTATACTCTGTCTCAGTAAAGTGCTTTCTTTGCTCTTCCCTGAGAAA
This sequence comes from Dasyprocta punctata, assembly GCA_004363535.1. Taxonomy (NCBI): domain Eukaryota; kingdom Metazoa; phylum Chordata; class Mammalia; order Rodentia; family Dasyproctidae; genus Dasyprocta; species Dasyprocta punctata. The sequence continues at coordinate 62,494 of RJWM01001502.1, read as the reverse complement.
AAACTCTGCATGCATGAAAAGTTTTATCCTGAGATTACAGCCATTTAGTTACGTCTTCTGGCTCCATTTGCAGTTTTAGTCAGCTTACCATTTCCACCTTATTTGTAGTTACTTTTTCTTTGCAGTAAAGAACTCCTTAAAGGCATCTGTGAGGGTTGGAATCATTTTCTTCAAAACTCCTCCCATGAACTAAGAAGATTCTTTATGGCCTTCAATCATTAAGATTCATTCATGACTCCTTCACAGAAAGTTTTCAATTCATTTTGCCATTTTGTTAGAAGAACCCATATTCATGGCAGCTATAGCCTAAAAATAGGCATTTCTTTAAAATAATAAGACCTAAAAGTTATAAAATACCTCATCTCATGGACTGTGGAGTTGATGTTGTCTTCACAGACATGGATGTGAAACAAATTACTATGATTACTGTGCTCATTGGAGCTCCTGGGTGACCGAGTGCACGCCAAGTGAGCAGAAATTTTCAAAAGGAATCTTTTTATTTTCTGAGTAGTGAATCTCAATATTGGGCTCAAACTATTAAGTAGCCATATTATAAACAGTTATGCAATCATTCACACTTTGACATTCCAGTTTCGTAGAACAGAGTAGGATTATTAGGATTCATGTATTTTTGTTTCTTGTGAGATTTTAAAATTTTTGTTGGTTTTAAAACTCAATGTTTTCTCTTACTTTGCTACAAAGAGGGATAAATAGTATTGTATCATTTGTAGTAAAATGGATACACCTTGAAAACATGTGAAGTGAAGCAAATTAGATACCCAAACTTAAATACCATATGATTTATATGATTTCTTTCATATGAGAAATCCAAAGACTAAAGAACAAAAATAAAAGATAGATAAACAGAAACAGAAAGATCTTTTGCAAATGGGAAGGAGACCAGGAAACAGAAGGGGGAAAAGAGGAAGAGAAAAATAATGTATGACTTATAATTTCTAAGGAGTCTGGAATTTTCAGAAGATTCATAGCATTGGCTTCAAGTTAAAATCACCAGCTGCAAGTCCCCAGCTAATAAGAGAGGCAGCTTGTCCTTGAATGTTGTAAGCCAAGCATTGATTTCTCTCCAGCTATCAAATTCCTAAATGGCATGGTCTTCAAATTAAGGCCATTTCATCTACATTGTAAATCTATTGCTTATCCTGGCCATTTTCATGAGTTGTCTAAGTAGAACTTTTGCTGCCACTTGTAAATCAACTTTGGTACTTCAAAGTTACACTCTCAGGTTATGAAGATGAATTTTTTCCTGAAGCCTCATGAACAAAAAGCTAGAAGTCAAACACTTCTTCTGCATCTTCTTCACCTCTGTCTGTCAAGAACTGGAGAGATTCAGGACTTTGTTTTGGATTAGGCTTTAGCCTAAGAGAATATTGTGGTTGGCTTGATTGGCTATCTAGATCACTAAAATTCTCTCTCAGAAATGATGCTGATATTTTTAATTTTTAAATTTTGTTTACATTAATGTGTTCCAAGAAAACATTTCTTGATATCAACAATTCTTCCTCAGAAGTTTGATCATTTATGGTTTTGATTTAAAGTAAGAGATATGTGACTCTTCCTTTCAGTCTAACACTGAAAATATTTCAGACAATGAAATCAGTAATTCATTGCATAATAATGAAAAGTTTGAAAGATTGAAAGAATACCAGTTACCAAAATATGACACAGAAATGTGAAGTGTGCATATGCAGATGAAAAAAATTACCTTGATAGATTTGTTCCACACAATGCTGCTATAGCAATTCAATTTCCAAAATATACATTGTCTGTGAAGTTCAATAACACAACACATTTATCCATATACATTTATGGATTTATAATATGAATATATATTTGGATACATGTATGAAATACTATGAAAATATAGTATTTGTACATGCCTCCACCCTGCAACACAGAACAGGTTCTCTGTAGGTCAAATTTAATTATTGAACTAAACTACTTGAATTTGAACTACTAAAAACATTGAATGAGACCACATGTATGATAGCAAAACACTCCCAAATATTATCAAAATACAACTGCTGTTTAAAAATCTATATGTAGGAATATGTGAACAGATTGACTAATACTTTTAGTGAGATGCCCATTATGCCTTTTAGGAGATAGATAGAGTAGATTAATTGACTTGTTTGAAGTTGATGGTTGAAATGATTCTCAGAATTTTTCTGTTGTTAGCCATGTTGACATACTCAAATCATTTTTGATCTGTACACAATCAAAAATTGTTTTTTTATCTGAATATAATATTGAAATTCACCTGGGTATGACTTTATCTCTAAAGGTATATGATTTGTTTTAAGGATACACGTTTTGCCAACAGTATATTAGTCAATATTTTTAAATTGAATTCAAGAATGGAGTTTCTTTCAAAGAAGTTATTTGTTTAGATTCAACAATATATTATTTGATACATAAAATAACACCAGGAGTTTATATATCAAATCCATTTAAAGTGAGAGAAGACAGGCTCCATTATATTCTGATGAAAAGTTTTTATTTTGGGGAAATGAAGTTAAATACTAATAATTTCTTTTTACTTTTGCTGTATAATAGAGTTTTGAATTTGAAAATGATTGGTCATCCATTCTCTTGATTCACTTTTTAACTCATGTATAAAACTTGATAATCTTTTATTATATTCCAGCAAAATACTGGACCATCAGGGAGAATGATGCAAAATGAGCATGAACTGCCTATCACAATCATTCATCATTGATCCAGAGAACACAGCATGCCCCTAACTCAGAATGTCTGATGTGTAAGTTTTTCACTTCACCATAGTGCAAAAGCAATGTGCATTTAGTAGAGGCCATATGTTGAAGTTTGAATTTTGATCTTTTCCTGAACACAGGGTAAACACTTTCTCATGATTCTGAGCAGTGAGTGAGACACAGTTTCTACCCTGTCAGAAGATCACAAGGGTAGAAAGGCTAATACTACAGTGTGTACTGTGTTGCTAGAATTTTTGGAACAAAAATATTTGATAACTTTCATGTGATCTTCAGTATTTTCTTATAACAGAGGCTTGGTGTAAAATATCTTTCACCTAAATGTAAGCTATTTTAATGATTCTGAACATGTGTAAAGTAGTAACCTAAGCTATAGTATTCATTAGTTCAAACATAATACATTTTTAACTTTTGATATTTTAAACATGTGATATGTTTAAGGATGTAAAACCACTTCGTGCTTAGGGATATTCATGGAGAGATGGCAGGGAAGTTTGTTCTTAAAGAACTGTTAAACTTCAGAGAAAAAAACAAGTGGTGAGTCCAGAGATAGACCGAGAGACAGTATTATAAAAGAATTCACAGAGTTGAAGAGCAGCTCACATTTGGGCAATGAGCAGCAGTTTACTTGCTTCTGGGTTGTGCAAAGAGAAGTAATAGAAGTTGAGCCTGACGTGTTACACAAGAACAACTCATCAGTGACCTTTCGTACCACACTGAGTATGGTTGCACAAATTTTATCCAAACAAGGACACATCTTGAGGATAACAGGGAACAGTTAATGAATGCTGGACTAATGAGCAAGCTCGTCTTTTAAAAAAGCTAAGAAAAGTGGCCTCCTAAGCAATTTAGATTTTTACTAATGTGAAATCTTCTAAAGCGTCTAATTGCAGCCAAATATTATAAAGATTTTCTTGTGTACTGTTTTGCAATTACTATGCTGGATAGAAGGTACATGGACTTTGGGTCTTTTAGAAAGTTCCAATAAACAGGAAAACATCTCAGGCAATTTTACATAAATAAATTCTCTATCAGCTAAAAGGTTGATTAGACTTGTGGCTTCAAAATGAAGAAAGTTAGACATGAAAATGTTACTTTCCCTTTTAGAGTACCATTGTATCATTGTGGAAATTACTCCGCGGAAAGATTTAATGCAGCATTCAAATGTCCTTAAAAGGAATGTTTTCAGTTGTTAGACACTCAGAAAATCTTGATTAACATCATTGTATCTGAAAAAACCCTTAGACCTATAAATTGAAATCATAGGAGTGAAATTATAGAGCCACTTGGGGTATACTTAAGAAGTCCTATCCTCACTGCATTTTGTTCTGTTTTGCCTGGTTAGGCCTGGAAATTCACAAAAGCCAAATCATGAAATCAATTCTTCCTAAGTTTCTGCCGACATCAACTGCAAAGGATTTTAGTATTTTATTTTTAAAGAAAAGAGAGAATTTGACTTGCAGTTTTGCATGGCAGCTTTGTAGTATGCAACATGCACTATGCCATATAAACTGGTGAATTTTGATTTTAACTTCAAGCAGTTAACAGTTTATGTATCTTTCAGTGGCATTTCATAAAAAATAGGAGAATTCAGTGTTACATTGCTGCTTATTCTATAAACATGTTCTTTCTAGTTTTAGATATAGTAGTTAACTTGGCTGGGTTTCTAGCCAGGAACCATCTCTATAAATAGTGTTGACAAATTTGTTAGGTATCTGATCAGTGAACATCTTATAGCTGTGCCATTTTCTATTTCATATATCAAAAATTGTTAGGATGTAAACTTCTCCAAAGACTGTATAAAAATAGCTGGCGACCCAGATATCTGTTTCCCTAATGCACGTGTAAAACAACTGAAAGCTGATCCTTCAGATGTACGTTTTTACGGGACCATACTTTTAGTGTTTGCCAATAGAGGCTGTTACAGGATACTGTAGCAATGATCAGGATGAGCTGCTAAGGAGCTTCTGGAGCATCTGAGATCTGTAACTTGCAGGGAGTGAAACCACTGCCAGGTGTAGGAATCTCTCCAAAACAACAGAAAGAACTAGCAAGACATCAAGAATATTCACAAAGCACAGCAGACATACTTTCTACAAGTCAGTGAAGGAGATGTGGAAATTGTCATCACTGAAAGAATAAACTTAGGAAGTTAAGTACTTCTAGGGAAGTTTTGGTTCAAAGCTTTATAGCAACTGATTAGATAGGAGACATGAAATTACTTTTGGCAGCAAAAACAAAATAGGTCAAATGTTACTTTACAAAACATGAAACCCAGGTAGAAAGAGAAGAATGATGGGCTACATATGAACACTAAATTATCAAAATTTTTGTCCAGTTCAGGAAAATGCACACATTTTATTCTTCTTCAACCTGGTTCATTACATCTGTGAAATCATTACTAAGCTGTTGCAAAGTCAGGTGTCATAAAAATTTTTACTTTTCAAATAGCTAGATTTTGAGCATATAAACCATTACATGCCTTTAAATTTATGGCAAAAAATAATTCAGTTGCTTTCAGTTATAGCAACAATAATTCAGTTATCATTCTAAACCCTTTTCTTATTTCATGAAATTTGGCCTAGCTAGCCTTTTTACTACGGTATTCTTTTTGGAGGTTCTTTACCTGGTTAGTTTACATTACCCTTCAAGTATCTTCTCAAATAATATTTCTTCAGCAAATATTCCCTTCAGCATAATTCTATCTCAGTACTTTTATTTCCTATGAGAGTATATACAAAAATAAATACATAAGCACGTACTTATTTATTTTGGCCATTTGCTACACTGTTAAGTGTAAACAGTAAGACCCATGTCTCTTTCCTTAGAGCAGGCTTACTTAATGCTTAGCAGAGTTTGTCACAGACTTGGTACTCAGGAAACATTTATTTAACACATGAATACAATTTTTATATGTTCAAAGAACTGTCACAGAAATTGACATTTCCTCCAGAGTTTAAAAAAAAATACATTGGAATGACAAGAATAAAAACTTCGTATTCAAGTTAAACCTGAGTTACCAAAAGCCTATAGAAAGATAAAGTATGTAAGAGTACATACTGGACTCTCTAGACGTCAAACCCACTATTTTCCAAGCAAAAGGGACTGAAAGATATGTCTGTGACAAAAAGGCAGAGATATATTATTAACCAGGATATGCATTCTTACAAAGTGTGACACTGTTGCAGAGATATCGTCAAGCAAGTATGAACTCTCTGGATGACATTAAAGTTTTATGTACAAAAAGACCATCATTCTAGCTCAGGATAACAGAGCTGTAGCATGAGATTTGGTATCCTGTGTTTATCCTTCTATGAAACTCCAAAAGAAAAAGCACATGTTTAAGAAAAGAAAGAAATTAATTTTCTTAAGTGTACTGAAATATAGAAGAAAGAACTGCTTTGGAAGAGGTTGCAATGAAACATAGTGTAGATCTTAACTATATTAAACCACAAAGAATTGTGAAGCATTTTCTATGCAGAAGTGTTAAAATTTTCTTATTTTTTATTAGTGTGCAGATTTTTTCTCAAAAGAGCTATGAGACTGACGCTCTAAGATGGATTTCTGAACAGATATCGAATAACTGAGTTACTACTAAGAAAATATTACACTGAAACCACTAAAAACACACAGAAATGTATAAAAAGATGAATCTTTACTTTGACACACTGGGGACTTGTCTGTGCATGAAACCTGTTCACAAAACACTGTGGAGATTAAAATGAAGGAAAACAGAGGTTTTCTGCTTTGTGTTATTTTCATCTTGAGCTAGAGTTGTTTATTAAGTCATATGTTGAGATTCATGAATGTTTGAAACTAAACCATTTGATAATATGTAATTGTAAACAAAATGTTTGTCTAGGAAAATTTGCAGCCATTCCAGATAGTTGCTTAATTTAGTAATAGTCCAGAGGAAAAGGATATGTCTATAGCTGGCAGCAAGGTTAATGAGACAAGAGGGTGGTATGAATGTTACATATTCAGTATACAACCATCCAGGTGTGGTGATGCATGCCTGTAACCCCAGCAGTCACGAAGCTGAGGCAGAAGGATTACTGTGAATTCTAGGCCAGCCTGGCCACACAGCAAGATCCTGTCTCAAAAAAACTCAATTAACAAATAAACACAGAAATAAATTGCATTAGTAGAAATATAATATTGAAATTATGGGAAGTATAATTTCCATTAGATTAAGCATCAGTCTGCACTGTGTTTAGTTTGACATTCCACATATTCAAAAATTATGTTGTAGAAAGGTGAAAACAATACAACTGATAAGAGAATGCTCCATTTGACAGGATTCAATAATCACTGGCTTTTAGAGGAACAAAACTAAGAAGCAATGGCTGTGTTCATGTGTTTCAAGAGCTGTCATATAAAAGTCTATATCAGCTAGTTATCCAAAGCATTTTAAGAATAGACATATGGAAATGATTAGGAAGCAAATTTGATTAAAATAGTAAAAAGTGCAATCCTTTAAGTGATTTTTAATTTCTTGACTATAGGTGCATGCCTTTACACATTATTATGTGCCTGTAGTACTTGACATAATGCTCCTCACATTCAAGTTCTTAAAAAAAATTAATGTGAGTGGCCAATAATGGAATAACAAGCAGCCCAAGGAAATGAGCATTCTGCCATGAGAGTCCTGAAGCCCAGCCTTGACCACGGTCAAATTTCAAAGCAACACAAGATGTGAGTACAAAATATGCCTGATATGAAACTTTGTCCTCTGCAATCAACCCAAGTCTATTTTGTGATGGGGTAGCACGTCGTATTTGGGAAATATTTTCACTAAGCGAGAGGTTGTCATATCTGCTCATCTGCACCTTGAAATAGGAAGACACACTGCTTAAGCGCACTAATGCTGGTGTGCAGAAAAAATGGTTTTAAATTCATTATACTATGCAAAGATGTATAATCTGAAGCTTTGTTGACTCTATCTGCCAATGTGGGCTACAAAAGTAGAAAACTTTTAAGTGATATAAAAATTAAATTGCCAAGCATGGAGGCACACACCTGCAATTGCAGCACTTGGGAGACTGAGACAGGAGGATCATTGTGACTTCGATGTCAGCCTGGGCTAATTACAGTGAGTTCAAGGCCACCTTGAACCACACAGTGAGACTCTGTCGCGTGCGCGCACACACACACACACACACACACACACACACACACAGAAAGAAAAAGAAAGAAAAAAAGAAAAAAATTTGAATGAGATATTTCTGAATTTAAAGGCATAGATTGTTGATATAGTATATCTCATTAGTATATTTTAGGTTCGTTAATTAATTATGGCATAGGCATACTTTACTCATTATAAATCCATTTTACTTATATTTCTAGAAGAGTACTTTACATAAAGGAAGAAGAATGATATAAATGAATCCGCAGCCACTGAATATATGGGGTTTCTAAAGCTTCTCACAGTAGTACTGATAGGCATAAAAAATACATCTTTGTTTCTTTGTGTATTTGTTTGTTGTATCTTTATAGAGACTAACATGGCCTGAAGTTTAGGTGGGCTCTTTAAAAAATGCGTAGTAATAATGGTGGAATTCTTTCTTTATGTTTTGCCCTCCTGTATTAGCCATTGTATGTGAGAGACTAAACAAAATTATGTAATACGTTAAATACCAGTATTAGAGATAGGAGCATTTTCTTTGAAATCGAGTTAGTGTTTAATAACATACTGAAACTTTGACAAAGAAAGAGACAGTAAAATATCAGGTCAAATATTTTATAGGAGAGTATCTTAATCAAATGAAGAAGAGGATAAGACAATGATATAAGAGGGGAAACAAAAGTCAAAAGAGAAAACCAAGAATCAAGAAAATATATTTTACTCAGTGAAAGGACTACAGATACTTTGTTATCTTTAGAAAGTTATGATACCATTTGGCATGTTATCGAAATCTTAAGGAAGGAATGACAGCACTTTAACTATGTGTGATATTAACAATGATGCTAAACACATTTAAGGAAAGATAGTAAATAATACTGAAATAAACTTCATCACAGAGCTAGCTGAATGTCACATATATATGCAATCATCATTCAGACCTTCAAAATTTAAAGTTTTTATGCTGTTTTACTAAATACCCTTTATCACTCAAAATCAGCATTTAACCTCATTTTAGCAAAAATCATAAAACACAAGGAATTTGACTAAGTGCCTTTGTGTTATAATATTAAAAATCCTGTGAGCTAAATTTTGCTGGAAAGAAGAGCATGTATTTCAGAGCATGAATCTGAATGTGATCTGTTTCCATCAGATACTGATTGAACTGACTACTGATTTCCCAGATCCTGACAAGTTAGAATCCACAGTTGGATTTTTTTTTTAATGTAGCATGAAGATTCAAAACCTACTTGAACATAATAGTTTCAGATTTTCTACTATTTGGGGAATTAGTTTTATTTAATTTTAACCACTAGAGATAGCAACTGAAAAAGATCTAGTACAGTGTTGCTAAAGAGTACATGTAGTCCTTTCCCCACCAGATATTTAAAGCTTATTTTTAAAAAATGAAATACACAACGGCAAAAATTTTCTTTGAAAGTACTCAGATTACACAATAAAAAAAGACAATGGGACCAAGTCAATAATTCACGTGAACTCAAAATAGCTTCAAGTGTGAGACAAAGCAGCATATATTGAAGTCACATCTCTCGTACGTATGCACTGTCTTTCAAAAATAATTTTACTGTGTAATGCAATTATAAATACATAGTCCTTTTATAAAGTCATTTTACTTAATTCTTTTATGAAATTATTGATGCAGCACCATATGAAATTGACGGGAAAAAGGGCTAGCATATGCAGAAGTAAAACAATCATTCCTTTACCCTTTGGCTACTATTTTGAAACAAATTAACTGAAAACAGCTCAGTTATACAATTTATGTCATTATGTTCCTGCTTCAATAACAAAATATGGTACATAATGGTAGATGATTTAAGTGGAAAGAAAGCAGGAGAGGTCCAAAATGGGCTTAGAAATACTCAAGAAGTTATATACAGCTATCACATTGAAATAGATGCTATAAAGCTACCTACTTTCACAATCATAGAGAATATAGTTGTTTCACAAAGAATGAAAATATGTACATATATATATATATGCTTTCTCCCTTTGCAAATGCATGATAACAGTCATATGTTTACAGTGACAAAGTTTTATATAATACATCACTTGAAACCCTCTAAATGTAAACATAAAAATACATTTTCTTAAAGTGAGCCTTATGCTGTAGCATACAAACTTGTAGAAATTGAATAGTTTTGTTTCAGAATTTTGGTGGTAGGCATACAAAATCAAGCATAAAATGAAATTTCATAAAAATTACATACACTCACATATAATAACGCATGAAAAATGGGTGTGTAGAACATCAGTACACTCTGTGGGTTTTTGAACATGCATTTGATGGTTTTAATACTATATTTTAGTGTTATAAGAGTGTGACATTGGGGAAAGTGGGAGAAAGCATTGGGGACCTCTGCAAATTTTAGCAGTATTCTGAAAGCCTGCATTATTTCATAATAATAACAAAAATGGAAGAAAGACTGAAGTTAGCATTTAGTATGTATTAGGTCACTTATGCTTATATAGCACAACACCATCTGTTAGGTGGCTTATTTAAAACAGAAATTTGTTTCTTCTTTGTTACTGGCAGATCCAGTGCATAAAAACAGTGGGCTCCATGGTTCATAGATGGTCATTAGTGTCCTTACATGGTAGAAGGGGCAAGGGATACCCCTGGGATCTCTCTTTCTCCTCTCTCCTCGCTTCTCTCTCCCTAACCCCATTCCTGCCCCCCGGATCTTTTTCTAGCGATGCTTGGATTTGAAGCCAGGGCTTTGTCTGTGCTAAGCACATTCTACCTCTGAGACACACTCCCAGGCCGTGAGTCACTGTATCAGTCAGTGCTCCCTAGAGAAAGAGATTCAATATAAAATAATATGAATCAAGCATGCTGAAGCAGCAGGATCACTGCAAGTTTGAGGCCAGACTGGGCTACACAGTGAGTTCAAGGATAGCCTGAACTGCATAGCAAGACCCTGTTTCCAAATTACAGGGTAGGCTTACAGTGGCTACCTGCAGAGTCAGGTGTGGAAGACAGCAAAAGGGCTATCTGTGTGCTGAGATTCAAAGGATCGTATCAAAAGCCAAATGCCTGGAGCTCTCAGCAGAACCCCTTGTGAGTACACATCAGGAGGTCAAAGAGTCTGCACTAGAAGCCAACAGCCAGGTGTCCAAGGTGGAGGTGAAGATTGGAGCTCCTCTCAAAAAACAGAAATGAGACCTCCTTGTTTCCTTTTTCATTTCATCCAGGCTACAAATCTATCAATGGTTGACACTCATACCCAGGGTGGGTCTTCCTTCTTTAGTGAATCCACTATTCAGTCACACCCAGAACTGTACTGAAACAATCATCTGGGTGCTTCTTCTTCAAATTGACACAACAGGTAAGTACCACGGTCACTATATAGCACACTGAAGTAGGACTTTGTGCTTGTTTTGAATCTGAATCAATTGTAGAAAAGAAAAAATGTAGAATTATATGAATGAGAAGCAGAATGTGACCACTGATCATTTGCTATTAAGTTCAAGGTAAAATTTTAAGTTATAAGGGATCTGGTTATTTAAAAGAAATAAAGAAAATATTATACATTATATAAAGAAAATCATACATTTTCATTTGAATTAGAAGTATTGTAGCATTTCTAAAATCTAATCAAATTACCTTCTTATAAATATGAAGATTCACCAAGTTCCCCTCAAAAGGCTATTATAGTACATGGTTTCCTTTATATGAGAAACCAAAAATGTAAATAATTTGAAGAGCAAAACAAAAGCAGGGGATAGCAGACCAGGGAGGTGGTCATTTTGGAGATGAGAATGGGATCTAGAAAAGAAGGGGAGTAGAGGAGGAGTAAAAGTGATAAAGATGGGATGTCCCAGTTCCCCAAACAAGCGTGAATATTCTGCTTTCCAAACATTTACTCATAAAAATGAGTTCACTGTTTAAAAGTCTAAAGCATGCTAATTTGAAACAAACAGATTCATGTAGTTCATTTCTACAATATGCCATTTCAAAGCATCAATTACATGTTGAGGGACTTTGATAACAAGTTCAGATAGATCTAATGTCTTTCTCTAGCTTTTAGGATATTTTTCCTATCTCCTTAAAGATCTGGAGTTTATGTTGAAAATCAGTTGTCTACTATCTCTCTCTTTTTTTTAAATTCATTTTTTCATTCTCAACGAAGTATAATTTATTGGTTGTTAAATGCTTTCGAAGAGGAGATTATAAATTAGAAACTTTAAAAGTTTTAGTAATTCTATTTCAATTGCTTCTCAGTCATTTAGCATTCTGTGTGTAAGAATATTAAATGTCAGTCTATCATCTCATCTAGGGATGTGTCAGTTCTAAATTAAATACAATTCTCCTCAGAGCTATTGTCAGTCATGTGAGCCAAAGCAACACATTCCTCTATTTTTTTTTTGCAATAAATTTAGCATTGATTTCTAAATACATAACTTTGAGCACAGGCCCTTAACAATGGAATCTTAAACCAACTATTTAGTTCCTATATTTTTAAATCCAGAGTTATTTTTCCATCATTTGGGATGATAAGAGAACTTTTCTAATATGTTAATTACGATTGATAAGGGCTGAAGAAAATATTACATATAAAATGCTTGGCCTGGGAATCACTGCATAACATGTACGTGCAGTGTGTGTGTGTGTGTGTGTGTGTGTGTGTGTGTGTGTATGTGTAGAGGAAATTAAATTACAGTGTACTGAGCAGAAAAAAGTTGTACTCAGGATTAGATAAAGTTAGGATTTTTAAAATATAGAACAGAAAAATGAAAAAAAAATAGCCTGAAATAAGCAGTACTATTTTTGGCATTGGATAGTAATGATGAATCTAAACTATTTATGTTAGTATGTCTTTGCTGGAAATACCAAAAACAAATAAACAAACAAAAATTATTGCTATGCTTAGAAGCTCTCAACAAAACATTGAAAAGATCTTAGACAAATGAATGTAAATTTTGGTCCTTTAGTCTATAAAAATGATATATGCAGAAAATAAATAGCTATAGCAAGGAACAGTATTAATATATATTTCCTGGTACCACATAAAATTAAACAGATGCATATTCCTAGACAGTGTGAATTTTAAGGTGACTTTATAAAGAACATGTTCCCGTCCTTGTTGTAGTCCAGGAAGTTTTATATTTGTAATCCCAAGAAGTTATTGGAATTCTAGTGACTTAATTCCAATCTACAACTTCCAATGCAACCCAAGGTGAGAATACACTAAGACATGCATACAGTTATGGGGAGCCAAGGAGTCCTAAGTTCAGCCAAGATGGTGGTTCACTGGCACAAAGACTTTGCTCAGACCCAGCCAGGGTTTTACTAATTCTCCATGAGGAGTGTGGCTCAGGGATGAGTGACAGTGAGTGAGAGTGGCGGGAAATACATGACTGCTGTAACTACCATAAGCTGGGCTAGGTAAGAGGTCTGAGATCACCTCTGAGATAAGCAGAGGGCAAGAAATGCAGAGAGCAATCTGCATAACACCACTGAGGCAATTTCTAATAATTTGAGGTTGGTGCTTCAATTCTGATGTACAATCCTTTTTGCCCTGGGAAGTCAAAACCTCTTTCTTGAAGCTCGGGCCCAACAGACAGCATGGAGCACAGCTCTCCATCCTTTCCTGCTCAGTCACATATTCGGGGAGTCACTGAGCTGGGTAACACTGACCTGTGGCTTTGCTTCAGAGATTACACATCAACTTCTCAGCTAGCCCAATTTATATTACTTAAAGCCAATTGAAGGGACAAAGAAATAGCCTAGCCAATACTGTACATATCAATACATGGAGACAGGGCCAAGTTTATCCAAAATGGAGATAGTTGCCATTCTTTTCAAGGAAAGTCAAGGAGAGTTATCTGGGTGGTTCCCTACATGACTTCACAAAAGAAAAGAAATTAAAAGATATATGTTGGGACAATAACTTTATTCTTCATTTTCTTTGGATAGGAAGCTAATGTACAATAGTTTTCATTTTTTCCTTTTTGCTTTCCATTCTTATACACTAATTTGCCCTAGGGAAGATGAAAATAACGTTTTCCTATATGAACTACAATGAAGAATGACATATTTTAGGTTACTAGTGAAATACATAAGACAAAAATGAACAAAGCAAGAAAAGCTACAATAGCCTTCTCAAACTAACTACAGTCATTGCCTTTAGCTCATAATATTTCACATATTCAGCGAACTCATCTGTTTATCAATATAGCTATAGATTTTGGATGATTCACACTATTTTAATATGAAAAATGTGTATTATTTCATAAGTGTATTTATTGCATTTCCTGAAGTGCAGGTTTTGAAAATTGATTTTTTAAATAGGAAAACATGAGCTTAATGCTTGGCAATATATTTTGCTGCAGTAAATTATTTTTTTCTTTCCATATAAAATAGATGTTGAAAAAATGTCTGATAGAATACTTGGTCAGCTGAGGTAATCCTTTAGCTATTTTCACTATATTTCTATAAACTTTTAGGTAGGATATAAAAAGACTTCTATTATATATGAATGAACAGCACTGATGCATTATCTTCAATGTCTATGAGTGAAATCATTGAGGAAATGCATTAAATATCTTTTGCAGAGCTTCCTGTGTTTATCAAACCAACAATGAGCGACTCAGAGAAGTATACCATTGTGGCTTTCCTTACAAAGCTTATTCCTTAAGTGGTGAAATGTGATCAGTGTGATTACATCTTTATATTTACAGAGCATCAGTTTCACATGACACCCAATTGTATTTAACAAATAAATTGATTAGTAGTTCACTGAAAAAGAATAGTACATTACCATAAAGTTCTTTTGTTGCCAAATATTGAGAACTTCACTTCAGTAATAATCTACACCCTTCACGTTGCTTATCCCATTGCAGTGACAGAGTTATGCTCTCTACTCTCCCAGTAGCTCACTGGCCCCTGATGCCTTTGTCTCTGTGATTAAACTTCCAAGGCTTCAAAAACTAATTAACCTTACCCCTAAGATTAATAATTTGCTATTATGCCCCATCTAGATACTACAATTTCACTCTTTTCTTCAGGTGCACTTCTTGAAAGAGTACTCCACACTTACCTTTTTTTTTTTTTTTATGACTTCCTAATCCAAGAAGATGTATGATGGTCCCATTCCACTAATAAAATTGTTTTTACCAATGTTATCAATAAAAATTTATTTTTGAAATAACAGAAAACTTCATAACCACTATAAATTTTTGTTCTAGTTGTTACATTAATTTAAACCTTTCAGTGTCATTGGTCTTTTATCTGAAACTTTTACAGTATCTATAACTTGTAGTATTTTAGGAACAAATTCTGAGTCTTTTATTCTAAAAATCAGGCATATTAATTTTACTTCCTTGCTTAAAATTTTTCAATGCTTCTTGGCATTCATGATAAGAAGCAAAGCAAATCCAAGCTAAATAAAATACTTTGTTATCTACACCACGTCTCTAGTTTCACCTCCATTTATCTTCAGAAAATACACAGAGCTTAGCAGGGGTAAAGAAGGCAATTTCATAATATTAAAGCGGTTAGTTTTGTCAAAAGACATAATTCCTAATATTCATATAACTCATAACAGCATAAAATATACAAGAGAAAAATTTAGAAAACTGCAACTAGAAATATACAAATCTACTACCACAGTTAGAAATTTCAACACTACTATTTTAGGAATTGGTAGAAAATTCAACAGTAAATTAGATTATGTTTGATCCAAACATGTTTTCAAAAAACTTGATCTAATTGACATTTATAGAATATATATTATTTTCAAATTCTCATCAGACATTCACAAAGGCAAACCATCATCTGTGTTTTAGCAATTTGAAATAAGAGAAATCAAATAAAATATATTCTTGGAAAATATGAAATTAAGCTAGGAAACAAAATTGGAAAGGTAGAAATTTCTAATATTTAGATGATAAACCTCATACACCCAAATAACACATGAATCATGGATGAAATCTTGAAAGAAATTAAGATAGATTTTGCAATAGAAGAGAATGAGTATTATTTTTCACAATTTGTCAGATAAGATAAAAACAGTGTTGGATGAAATTTGATAGCATTAAATAAACATATCAGAAAAGAGAAAAGGTTTTAAATCAATAATCAAAGCAATAATATAAGCTTTTACCCTGGACAAAGAAAACAAATTTAAGTCTAGAGCAAGTGATTGGATCATAAAAATATTAAACCACAAAGCAATGAATTTAGAGAGAAAAATTATAAAGAAAATCAACAAAACAAATAGGTCTTTCAAAAAATGACTAAAATGCATACACATTTTGACTGGATAATGACTTAAAAAATAGAGAAGGCACAAATATCGGAAGTGATAGAGATCTCTAGCACTGATATTACAGATATAAAATGGTTAAAAAGATTAATGACTAAACTTTGATAGGATAGAAGAAAATAGATTAATTTTTGAAAGACATACCTTACAAAAATGTACAAAGAATCTGAATAGGACTATATCTGTTAAATGATATGAATAAATAATAGTTTCTAATTAGCACTTATTACCAGTAATGAGCTGAGTGATAATGTACATGATACTTTCAAAAATTTTTAAAAATCTGATACAATAAAGTTGGCTTATTGGTCCTGATGTGGTTCCTATCCTGTTTCCTATTTTGCTCTACTAGAGCTCTTATGTAATTTTTTTTAACTATAGGGTGTTAGTATAGTCAATAACAGGGGAAATACATACTTCAGTATATCAATTTCACACCAATATCAAGTTATTGAAGAAGTATCCAAAAAGAAGGAATATGTATTATGTAGAGCATGACAAAATTATACACAGTGTTGTACTGAGATTGAAAAACAAGCAATCATTTAAATAATAATAAATGTATTTTGGTGAAGTAATGAAATTGTAAAAATAAATTACTATGTTGTGTTCAGAGATGCAAGTCTATGTACTTAAAAAAAAAAAAAAACCCTCACCTGGCATGTATAGCCTGAAATGTCAAGATAGTCACTTGGTACATGGTAGAAAAGATGGGACCAAGTAAATTACCACCTTTAGAATGTGGCCATGGAAACAGTGATTTGCCCAAATCATTTTAAGATCCTATCTTTTTAGTTAACATTTGATTTCTAGAAACAACCCTATTATTTTGCTTAATGCCTATGTACTCAGACATCAAAATGTTCACCATCAGAAAATATATGATTCTTGATTATTTTGAACTCATAAAGCACACTGTTTTCTTCTACTATAGCGACATCTAACAATGACAACAGTAGATGAACCTAAAAGACCGAGTTCCATTCCCATCGTAACTTCAAGCTATGAGCTCAATGACCACTGAACTTCTCTGAGATATTTGCTCTTTGAGAAAATAAGATCGTTAGGATAAAAAATAAACTTGGCTGTTTATTTTCCTTTGTTCTTTACTTTCTGTTATTTATACTTTTATGGTAAAAAAAATGACAAACCAGAGATCAAATTAGTGTGTATGCTCTATTCAATTATAATACCCAGGTTCTCCGTGGTGATACTACTTGATCAAGGTATCTAGGATTGAGGATGTTGTAGTTTTCTTTATCTGAGGTGGAATGGCCTTTCTTGATAGAATTTAGTTGATTTCCTCAGAATTCCTAGGTATGATACAAACACATTGTGTAAACAATTTATATTTTATGAAGCAGAAATAACAAGAAACACATTCACACATCTCTTAAAATTTAATGTCATTGACTTTGTCCTGACTTTCAATGAAGTTAGAATGCTATGAGAAAACACAGAGTGTCTGTGTGTACATACATATATACCCATGTGTACAGAGATGGAGATAGGGTGCAAGAAGGAGATGAGAGGATTATTTAAAGGTTGTTTACCTTATAATGGTGAGTGGTATACATATAATAAGAGCAATACAAGTGTCACAATCATAAGTTAGGAAATGGATAAAGGAATTGCAATTCTAGTTTTTTGGATTAGCAAGGAAAATATCAGAAGAGATGACCTTGAACTTAAGACCAAATAGTAAAGAAATGCTCTATCCAAAGATCTGGGTGATAACGTGGGAAAGAGGGGGCATAATATTCTATGAAGCAAGAACATTAATGTTAGACCTTCAGACTAGGCTGAATACACTGAATAGTGTCAGGAGAGGTGGAAGGCAAAAAGAAGAGATAGTTATGGGGATACATCATGCATTCCCTTGAAGATTACAGAAATTAATAATGTTGTAGCCAAGGTATGATACAAAACCTTTCAAGAGAGGCAGTAGAATGTTTTATTTTTGTTCAACGAATATTTATCGTATACTAAACTTTGTTCTAAGTATGAAAGACAAGAAATAACCAAAACCTAGCAAAAAATTATGATTGGTAATTTATGTTTTAGAATGATGTTACTGGCTGTGTGTGGTAGCTCATAACTCTAATCCCAGTACTCCAGACATTGAAGAAGAAGGATTACCATGAGTTCGAAGCTAGCCAGTGCTACATAGTGTGTTCAAGCCTACCCTGAAATACACAGGGAGACCCTGTTTCAAAAAGAAACAACAACAACAGAAACAATGCAAAACAAAACACTGCAAAAACAAAAACACAAAATAAAACAAAAAAAGTGGAAAAACAAAAAACAGAATGTTGCTGGTCAAGTTACGACAAATGAAATTTAGGATATCAGGAGGAAAAAATGATGTAAATTGAAGCTTTTTCTCGTTAAAAAACATATGGAGGGTGGTGATCAGGTGAAACTGGTACAGAAAAGCAAGGTTAATAAGTCAGGAATATATTATGATGGCTTCATCAGGATTCTCCTTGAAACTTATCTTTCTTTCTCATATGGGAAAAGATATCTAACAACCACAACCTAAAAGAGGAAAGATTTGTTTGGCTTACCTCTCTGAAGTTTCATTCCATGGTTGACAGGCTCAAATGCAGCAAGAACATGGCAGAAGAACCTGCCACATATGAAGACAGCTCGGGTCATGATTAGCAGCCAGCTGAGGCTAAGGCAGAAGCCAGGTTGGGAGACACACCCTCCAGGCGGGCCCCCAGTGACCTGCCTCCTCTGCCAGACCCCACCTCCCAGCAGCAAGTCAGCTATAATTGTTCCATGATCATGATGGAAGAGCCCACCAAAAGTCCCAGCTCTGAACACCTGAGGCCTTGGGAGGATATTCTAGAGTTAAATCCTAACAGGACTTCAGGAAACACAGCAAGACTGTAACAGATATATATATATATATATATATATATTTATATATATATATATATATTTTTATCTCTCATACATCACAGATTTTTAATTCAAATTAATTCATTAAAGAGGTTTTTCAGCTTTCAAAAACATGGGGACCACTAAATTAATATGTATAAAGTATCTACTGCTGTGCTTCCATCAACACAATTTAGGTGCTCTCAAAATAAACAATTGCCATCATTGTTATATTTTATATTTAAGCATCTTAAGCATTTACATTTACTTTCAAATATTTTGAGATTTACCTTTGTTTCTCAGTAGAATTAGCTGTCAATTTCAATGGATTTAAATGAAAGAAGTGTTCTGATTTATCATGCATCCTAACTCTCCCATATATGTCCTGCTGCACATTCTTCTAGTCTATTCCCACATATGAAATGTTCAGGCATAAGAGAACAAATTGGGCATTAAAAACACTGTCTTTATGAGCACTGCATTTCTCTGTAAAAATAAAATATTTCTAATCTCAACTTTCCTATTTGGACTGAAGCCTTTTGGCTCAAGACACTGAGGGGCCTGGGTTACAGGCCTTTAGAATGAGTCCTCTCTAAAACTCGCCTTTAATGATATAGAGCTCCTAGCTAAGATCATGTGCCTTTTGTGGAAAGACTGATTAAAATGGTGGCTCAGTGTGAGACTATACACACTTGACCTTATTGCCACACCCAGTGTTCCCTCCAGAATTCATGGTGAAACATAATCGGCATTGTGGTCTGTTAAGAAGGAGGCCTTGTAAAAGGCATTTGTGCATGAAGGTTCTGTCTTCATGAGAGGCTTTAATGTCTTAAGGAAAAGTCTTGTAGGAAGGAGTTGCCTCAGCTCTTCTGCCTTCTTGGCATTTGAAGGTCCAGCATTTTTCTTCACTATAGAGGAGGCAAGGGATGACACTCTTCTGAAACAAAGAATTTGAGCCCTCATCTGCTGGCACCTTGATATTTGTCTTGGTTACCTTTCTCTCATTGTTGAAACAAAATTTGGGACGCCCAACATGAAGGAAGGCAAGGTTTACTTCTTACAGTTTTAGGAGTTTCAGTCCATACTTAGCTGGCTCCCAGGCAAGGTGGCATGGGGGGAAGCTGCTCATGGCCACCACAAACAGCAAAAGTGAACAGAACAGAGAGAGAAAGCATGTCTTCTTCCTGCCCTTACACTGTATGCTGCCTCCACACCTGGGGCGGGGGGGTGCAGCACTCACACCATCAATCCCAGTGCTAGACAATGAACCAGTCACAAACCCTAGATTGAGCCACCTCTACTATTGCATGAAGTTTGGAGGGGCCACCTAGACACAAACCATAACAACATTGGACTTCCCAGCTTCAAGGACTGTAATCTGTTTACCATTTTCACATATTCTGCTACAGCAGCAAAAATAGGCCAAGGCTCCATCTCTGAGTAAGGTCTAAAGTAATGGTAGGCCTATAAAGTAAAATGGTTTCTAAATTCTAAACTGAGATAGCACCCCGAGAAAGGTAGCTGCAAGTTTGAGTATGACCCATCTGTCAAAGAACAAGGCCCAGGAAATTTAGGTTTTAATAAAAGGAAACCAATAATCTTGTTTCTGTGCATTTGCTCCTACTCTGTCTTTTCTGATCTTCTATTTCTCCCACAAATCCCTGTGGACTTTCTGTAGTTGAGATACTTGTTTTCAGTTCTCGCCAAAGAATGAAAATGTTCAGAAAGTAAACTTTGTGTTTGCCTGAAACCTCAACTATCTTCTTGTCATTTGATTCTAATAAATGGAAGTTTGAAATACAAGACATAGAGTCTGAGATCTTTCTGTTGTAAAGAAAAACAAGTCCTTTCACTTTATTTCCTGTCTCATGTCTTTGCTTGTTTTTTCAACAGAAGCTACATAGAAAAAATAATTGGAATGCTAAGTCCTCAAATTAATATGATGCTTAAATACAAGATAATCAACATGAAATATTTTCTCGACCTCTAACACTATCTCACCATATGCACAAAACTATCAGTGTTCAAGGTAAAATTATTTCATGAAAGTTATATGAAGAGAAATGTATCTCTGACAAAATTCTTATATTTAGAATTTTTCTGCTATGTGGTGAAAGTTGCCAAAATCAAGACTAGAGGGGGAAAAGATCTATAAATTGAAGATGAGTCTTATTACATGAGGGGGTATAGCACATAATTTGACTTTTGGAGTGCTGGTAAAAATGTATCCAAAATAAGAACCATTCTTAGTGGAAAATATCTTCCTTGCTCTAAATTGTCCCTACCCGAAAGTTTATGGTTTAAGCCCTTCTGAAATTATAACAAGACAATACAAAGACTATTAATAATCTGTATTATATTCTATGGCAATTCAAATTTAGTAGTAGCCAAACTTGTAGGACAATTGTGAAATGCTTCTTTGGGCAAGTTTCATTTAAACAAATATCTAGTTTGTTGGATAATTATAATCAGTTAAATAATGCCACTCAAATGTCTTGAATTCAGTCTTGATTCTTATGTACTGACATGAGCCAGGTTTAGTCTAACCTCTCTCAGTCTATCTAGTTTTTGGTCAACAGAGAAAAACTGCAAGTTTTTTTTTAGAATTTAATTGAAAAATAACAACAATGCCAAGAACATTTATATTAGAAAAATCTCATTGATTATGTTATTTCTTATATATTGAGATGGGAATTCTTTCCTTTTCCTCATTTTATTCATCATTTTTTGTGTGGTAAAATAGAGCAATCTGATCATTTCTATGTGGTTGATCATTGCAATCACTTGCAAGTTAAGAGCTAAGTCCAGGATAAGTTTATAAAATGAGCAATTTGTGTCACAGGGGTAATCAAACATAACTGGACTATAAATGATTGGTGTGCTTATTAGGTCATCCTAGCAGCCAGACTGGATGACCCAATCAGCAATCAAATCTCTCTACTCCAACACCGAAGCAATTGGGCAAAGGTAATCAAAGATCTCAATGACCAAGTCTGTGTACTTTATGCACAACCATTGTGTTTCTAATCACAGGCTTATATTTTTCTTCCACATCTTTGTTTTCCATGTGCTCTGTTTTTCTGCCTTATTTATTTTATTGCATTTCCATTATTTTAGTTAAATATATATGTTTTAATAATAATGCTGTTATTTTAATGTGTTCCTGTAATAGCTATATATTACAACCTGCTAGGGAGCTTTTGGCATTCTGACTGATGGAGATGGCACTCTGTCTAGCTGGAATTTACCAGCATAAATTCACATGGCTGATATCAAAACAAATATTTTGCTTACTCAAGGGAGTGCAGTGGATTCGGGATCTTAGGCGACATGATTTTTTACTTCATTCCTGGAAGCAAACATACTGACAACCTGAAGTGATAAACTATTACCATCTCCACACCAGGGATTGTTAATGTGATTTATCCTGGAAAGGTTCTGCTCGCTGCAACTTTTGGCACTAGCAAGGAAAATGGAAATACATCTTATGTTTGTAATATTTCCCATCTGCCGAAAATATTTTCTTTACACTTTGCCATTAATTTTATAAAATATTGAAGGGAAAAAAAAGAGTTGAATAGGCAAAAGAACACAAGATTAAAAATAGATCGGTTCACAAAGAATATAAATACACATATATATATTTATATAATTAAGAATTTTGTAAGTGTACTTTCAGATTTTTAAGAATTACATAAACTTGTAATGCATATGTAATAATATATATTATATGCTCTATATATTGCATTTCCATCAAACTACACTCAACTTATTTTACTCATTGTATTCTTAGAAGTATTTGAAGTTTATTACCTACTTTTATTTTTTGATTATGTGTTGTGAAATTTATTCTTCACTTGTGAGTTGAAATATTTTGAAAAGCTTCCTCTGCTCAACTATCTTGCTAACTTTAAGTAAATTTAATAAAGGGAAGGCACGATAAATCATTGATTCTTTCCAAATATTTCTGTTTTCCAAACAACTGATTCATTTCTCAGAATATTTCAAAAGCAATCAGGTGATTTTACTACAGTTTTGAATTTATATGTTTAACTTAGCTGATGCACTACAATTTGTTTTGTTTACAGTCTTTCCTGAGAATTAGACATGTCCCATCTTCTCTCAGTAGAAAGTGATTTTTAACTTGCTTCATAATAGATTGAAAAACGTAAGAACTGGAAAAATGAAATTTTGAAATTAAATAATTATTATAAGATATTGCCTTAAAAACTTTGGCTTTCAAAGATAATAAAATCTTCCTCAGAACATTTTAAAGGAGAATCCAAGATAAAATGAAGAAAGTTTAGGCTAACTCTAGATTTTATTTCACAGCAATATTCAATGCATAGAAGCAAAAAGGCCCTGTGAAGAAAGCAAGTATCTCTAAACAGATTATATTCATGTAGTCATCTAAAAATCCATGTATAGGTACACAACATCCATGTATTCTATGGTTATTTATACAGATTTCTCATGAATTTTTCTTTGTCCCATTCACTTTAAATTTATTTAGCTATTTTATCTTTCATTTTTGTTTTTTGCTTTTCATAAATTTTTCCTACAGAAGTATCTAATGCTAAAACCTTAAGCAACTAGTTCATTATCATTTCATTCTGGGAATGATATTCTGAGCTATATAAAATCAATTTAAATATAGAATGAAAAATAAGATAATTTAAAGTAGACCAAAATAATAATGCTGTTATATAACAAAAAGCTAAAATAAAATAACTAAGTGAGATGAAAATCTAGTGACTAAAAACATATGAAAGGCAAAATGAAACTGTGAGGAATTAAGCACTGCATGAAAATTTCTAGATCCCACTGAATGAGAGAAAGACATTTTCCTTACACTGATTTGCATGTATAGGTTGTGTGGAACAAAAATAAAGGTTCAGAAAGCTAATATAATCATCTAAATTGGTATTTTAAAAAGAAATAAGAAAATCAATGTTTTTTTTTTTAGTTCTTTATGTATCCTAGATGTTAGTCCTTTGACTGAAAAGTACCTGGAAAACGTTTTTCCCATTTTGTAAATTGTTGCTTCACTTTGTTGTTGGTTTCCTGTGATGTGTAAAATCTTTTAACCATTTATCAGTCCAACTATTTAAATACATAATCACAAAAAATTGCATTTTTGTTAAGTTTCATAAGAAAATATAGCAATAAATAGTAAAATGGCAATTCTATCAAATTTATTCAATGCAAGAATTGACTGGTAGAAATGACACCTGCTCAAGCAATGTCACAGATACTCGGTATGTAAACAAATGTGCTGCCTAACTGACACCCAGAGTAAACTGTTAAGTGGTTATTTTAATGAGATTCCATTTGTTGATTCTTTGTACTATTTCTTGTACAACTGAGGTTTCGTTCAGAAAGTCTTTCCTTACACCTGTTGTCTTGGTTCCTTTTCTCTCGAAAATACTCAACACCCAAAATTAAGGAAGAAAAAGTTTATTTAGCTCACAATTTGTGGAAGTTTCAATCCGTGATCAGCTGATTCCAATGTAGAGTGGCATGGCAAAGGGGCAACACTTCAAGGTGGCAGAAGACAACAAAAGCAGCAAGAACAAAAAGGGGGTAGTGAAGCAAGCCTCTTCCCCCATTGTATTGCAAGCAGGCTGCTCACCCTTGGGTGCAGCACTCACCAACTCTGAACCTTCCTCTTGAACAGGATGAGTATATTTATGAAGTGGGTACCCTGGCTTCCTGCTGAGTACCTTAAACTTAAATTTTTCAAGTTGATACAATGTACAAACCACTATACCTATCTTCAAGAGTTTTGCATATTTTGTCTTCCAACAGATTGTTTCTCTCTAATACTGAGATCTTTGATCCTTTTGATTTTAGTTTATTGTATGGTAAAAGATATGGTCCTAGTTTCAAACTTGGGCATGTCAATAGCAATTTTCCAAGCAACATTTGTTAAAAGAGAATTCGTCCTTTTGTAAAACACTGTAACTGAATGTACCTGAAGATTTTTCTGTGTCTTCTAGTCTGTTCCACTGACCCATAAGTCTATTTTTTTGTTTTGTTTTGTTTTGTTTTGCTTTTTGTTTCTTTGGCAATATCATGCTGCTTTAAAAAAATTGACCACCCTAAATTTAAAAACACAATCAAAAAATGGGTATCTCAAATGAATAGACACTTCTCAGATAAAGATATACAATTGGCCAGTAGATACATGAAAAAATGTTCAACTTGCTAGTCATTCAAGAATACAAATTAAAGGGTAGAGAAAGCAAGGCCACACCAGCAAGCATGCCCAGTCTGGGAACCAGTGCCGTGAGCAGGCTGCTGCCATACTGGAACAGACAGATCCCAGCCTCTGCCTGTGAGTCAGCACCATTTGCAGACCAGGGGTAGAGAGAACAAGGCCACAAAAGCAAGCAAACCCAGTCTGGGAAACAACGTTTTGTATGGGTTGCTGCCAAACTGGAACAGACAGATCTCAGTCCCTTCCAGTGCGATGGCCGGCAAACCAGATGTACCAGTCTTCCCTACCCTGCTGCGGCAAGTGACTGGCTTATCCAGAGAAACACAGGTTGTGATAATAGATATGGAGGTGAAATGCAATTGTTGCTTCACTAACATTGCAGGTCTAGGACCAGTGGTCTGATCATAGGTTCAGAGGACAGCGGTACACAGTATGACCTCTAGCAGGGGAATTTCCTTCTGAGGGCTGCAGCTATTGTTGATTCTGTATGGTCTTATTTTGGAAGTCCTATATTGTTTCAATTGTTTTGTTGGGTTGGGTTTTATTCTCTTTTGTTTTGTTTGATTATATCAGATATGATGATGGGGGAACTATTTCAAAGATAGCAAGATATAATATGGTAGCAATTTGGGATTTACTATTGGCTTGTTTTGAAGTCCTATATTGTATTTGTTATTTGTTGTTTTGTTTTTATTGTTTCTATTCTATTCTGTTCTGTTTGTTTTTTTACTATGTCTGAACTTATGTGCAGCTATTTTGAAGACATCAAAAGGCATTATGGTAACTATTGCTGATTTTGTAATGTTTTGAGGTCCTGTATCTCTTACACCGTTTGTTTTGATTGGTTTTATTCTGTTTTATCCTCTTAAAAAAAAGGAATGCAAATTAAAACTTAAGATCATCACTCCAGAAAGAATGTTTACCAACAAGAAATCAGCCAATAACTAAGGCTGGTAAAAGTAAATGAGTAATTCTTCATTGTTGGTAGCAGTGTAAACTGATAAAACTACTGTGGAAATCAGTGTGGACATTTCTCAACAACCCAAAAATAGAATTTCCATGTGACTCAGCTATTCCCCTTTTGGGTGTGATTTCAAAAGAATTAAAAGCATCAAGCCTCAGCAATGTGTGCATAAGAGCAGCACAATTTAGAGCAGCACAACCCATAAGAGCTAAATTTTTTAATCAGTTTATATGCTCATCAGAAGATGAATGAATAAAATAAGTATGATTTCTATACACAATGGAATACTACTATGCTCTGGAGAAAAATTAATTTGAAGCATTTGTAGGAAAATATGTGAACTTTGGGACCCAAATGTTAAGTAAAGTAAATCAGATACTCAAGCTAGTACATCATATGGTTTCTCTTACATGAAACATTTCATTAGAAAGAGCAGAGAGAAAATATACAGACATAAAAAGTAATTATATTGTAAATGTTTTTGTTATTAGTTTCTGATTTCACTCTAACAGTGTGAGACCTCAGTTTGCAGGATTTACATTTCTTGGGATCTATTAAATTCTTTATTGTTGTTACTAACATGTTGAATTCTAAAAAAATAAATAAATTACCATAATAGTAAAAATTATGAGATAGAGAGGTTAATGAATTTTTTTTTCCTACCTGAAATTGAACTCAGGACCTTGCACTTGCCGGGTAGGTACTGTGCCACAGAGCTATATCCCTGGCTTGTGGTTACTTTCTAAAGAAAATTGAAGATTACCAGGCAACACTAAAAGTCAGATAAATGAAATTAACTGCTAGGAAAAAAAAACAAAAACAGTATGAACCCAATAAAAACTCAATAAATTAAACCATACACAGAAACAAAGAAAGACATGCTTTCTGATTTTGCAAAACTTAAGAGGAAAAATTACAGTAAGTACATATAGCAAAATATGCCATCTATTAAGGAACATGTGTAGTTCAGCACAGTAATTAAATGTAATTTTTATGTTGCATCTCAAAGAAAAATATTAATTACATATCAAAGCAAGATATTAATATCATTCTGGTTAAAAAATAGTTATCACAATCTTTTTGAAGGAATAAATTTAAAGGCATTCATAATGCAGTTAACAGTGTTGACTTAATTAGAATATTTTGATATATATACATACATTGAGAAGTAAAAATACTTCATTTGATACAAGCACTCAAATATTCCTCAATATATAAAAATAGAAATTGTGAAAGTAACATTCCTTGATAAAAATGTAGGAAATTTCCTAATTATGGAGCTACATTTGGCAATTTCTTTGTTTTGAATCTGTGTTTGGATCCAAGAGACTTTCCTAGCCCTCCCTCAGGGAGGAAGCAAATGAAATGTTTTGATTTTTTACCCTTATCTTCCAAGCAATGGATCAATTCCTTGTTTCTTGTGGACAGAAGATCCAGTTGTTTTCCTTGTTACTGGGATAAGCATAACATTTTTAGGATTTTTGCATGTTAAGTAGAATCAAACACACTAGGCCACTAATTTTATTTTTATTTTTGTAGAAATATGTAGCAGAAACAACATAGAAAATAGATAAGGAATAGTGCTGTAATGAATTACAGTAATGAGTCCATTTTTCCATGATGTTCTTTAGCATATGATTCATTCAGTGTGTAGTCATCTTTGAGGTCAAGATGACCTCACCACACAAACTCTGGTAAAAATTTTAAGGTTGGTGAGACTACACATGTAAGACAGGGATTGAAAATGTTTATTACTTACAGACTGAGGCTTTCTAGAAAAGGGGAGGCAGGTTATCACACAGTTAGTACGCAGCTTATCATAGGGAGGGAGGACTGGTTGGAATTTTGTTTTATTTAGTGGGTGAGTGTGATGAGGATCCTACGCTGGCATTTGCACAGTTTAATCCTGTTGGAAACAAGAGAAGTGTTTTAGTTTTCTGATCACCTTGTCTGGATGCAGAGCATGAGGTTTTGAAAAGGTAGTCAAGTGTTTGATGTGTTTTAGTTTTAATATTTCCTAGTTTCAGATGAAGACCATCAGGCAATGACATCAGAAGCACCTGAGGCTCTTTATAAAAGCCTCCAGAAGCTTCTGCAAGAAATGGTGTCATTTAATTTTGGTAAATAGTCATTTATAAGACCACTTAAACATTCTTTAGAAGCATTGTAGAAATATCAGGATAATGTCAAATAGAGTAGTTGATGGGCTCCTGAATGGGGGGGGGTTACATGCCAGAATATTATGGAGATGCTGCAAGTTTATGAAATAATCTACAGAAAATCATTTAGTGTACCATAAATTACCATGGTCGACCTAAATCTTAGTGTAATTCTTCCTACCAGTGAACGACATAACACTTTCATTATTAGTTTTTTAGACGCTTGAACACAAGGATATTATAGTGCAATTGGATATTGACTTGCTAGCCCATCATCTATTGTAAATGTGCTTCCAGCTTATTCTACTTTTAGATTGTGTCCTTATTTTATCACTATATAACTACATATAGAACAGAAGTTGAATGAATGAATTAATTTGGCAATTGCAGAGGCATGAATTAAATTTGCTTCTTAATACCATACATAAATATTACTTATTCATAATCACTGTTTAATAGCAAAAATAGTAGAGACAAATATTTAACTTATAAACTTAGCATGAATTTACTATCCCTACACAAGCACAGCAGTCCAAAATGGAAAATTAAATTCATCCACCTTCCAGCAAAAATTGTGTTAATTAACTCAAACAATCAAATTGATCAAATGAATAGTGAATGACTTAATCCCACATGCAGATGTTTAAAGCATAAATACTCATAATTTACCATAATATATCCTTCATATTTGAATAAAGAATATTTTGTTCACTATATTATTTCTTGTTCATAAACATTATTGTAACTTCAGCCCTTTCCCATCCTTAGTACTATTTAGTCTTGTTTATTTTGGCCTAATCAACTATATTATTATTTTGAGCTATGTTTACCCAAAAGTTCATGGAACAAATTTATTTGAACTTATTTTTAATTTCATGTAAAAACACATTTTAAGGTTGCATACACACGTGAAATTGAAATAAGATAATGTTTATCTTTTTAAATACAAAGGGCCTAATGAATAACAGAGAATTCCCAATCTAAAACAAAAACATAAGTTTATACTCTTGTTTTTGACACTGATAAGTACACATTTCAGAATGTTTGTTACCTGTGTTGAATACAACTATGAAAATTTCTTTTTGTAATGTCCTTGTGTTTTGAATACTTCAACACTCCTTCAAATATGAAATGGATCTCAACATTTATTTCACTTCTTCTTTCAGGGCTGCTGAATGCCCCTGAAGAATATCATGAGCCAATTTAATTTTTCCTAAAGAAGCTTACATTTGGGGAAAATAGTCACCACTTCAACTGTCCAAAACCTACCGTGCAAAATATTTTCAGTTTACTTGTTTTACCCTTGGTCGTGCTTCCTGTAGCATTTATAATACGCTACCCAAATCTTCTCAACTTCTACATTTGCTAAAGTTCAGGTTAAATTCTGTATAAATTCAATATACTGTGTGTGTGTGTGTATGTGTGTGTTTACCTACCTCTTATTTTAATAGTGCACAGATTAAAATATGTCCTAATATTTAAAATCTAAGTCCTTTTTGGTTATATGCTTATATCCATTCCAGGTATTTGGTACATGCATAAGATACATTTTAAATCTTTTTATATCCCTTCCCCTGCTTTGCTATCTACTCATCCTTGGTCTTTTCAATCCCATCTGATTTGCAAAGGACCCATCTCTCCCTGGTTCTCTTGATCAATCTTTCATTTTGCTCTTTATTTGTACTTAGCATTTTTCAAATGAGCAAAATGGTATTTAAACTTATGTATCTGACTTATTACATTTAATATTATGTTTCCAGACGTATTCATTTTTCTATATATGTCACAAATTTATGCTTCTTTATAGTCAAGTAATATTCCATTATTCATAGATACTAAATTTGATTTATCCATTCACCTGTGGATGGACATATAGGCTGCTTCTGGCATGTTCTTTCTTTTCCTCCTTTGCCAAGTCTCTTGAGACCATTTTTCAGTGATCTCAGTTTTATTGCATTATTAGTCTTTCCAAAGCTACAAATATAGCCGTATCTCTCCTAGAACTCTACTACCTTATAATTAGAACAAAAAAAAAATAGGATTTACAATTGGATTGCCTTTCATGAATTAATAAATTTCATAATGTTATCATATATAATTCCATTCAATCTTGCATTTTAAGTGATTTAGTGAGAGCAAGTAAACTGAGCTATTGCAACAGCAACAAACAAATAAGCAAAATCCTAACAACTTAGGGACTTTAAAGAATTACCTTCTTAAGAAAAAAAAATCAGATGTCAGTTTGTGGGTAACAGCTCTGCTCATTGACTGAGAAGATCTAGACTTCCTCCACTTGTAACTGCAAATGTCAAAGTGTGGTATTCTATCCACAATAACTGAAAATAGGAAAAACAAACTGAAGCATTAAAAACTGTATCTTCTAGACAGTTACACACTCCAACAGCATTGGACTAAAATAAAACCATGATCACAGGCTCATGGGTTTGAAGTTAGGATAGCAGGCCACACATGAAAGCTTTGGTGTACTGTAATGTTACTCATAATGTTTTCTAAAGAAAAATACCTCTTGGAATTGTCATGTCTCTGTAGATGTCTAAGTGTTATTTGACTTTTATAAAGTTATGCTTTCTATAATCTAAACTATAATATTCCATGTGACTTTTAGAAAACTTTCTCAATGGAGTAAGCTTCACTTTTCCAGCCAGGTAAGCACAGCAGAAATTATGCTATCTGGAAAAGGCTTCCCTCAGAAACACATTTATCACAGAGTTATCAAAAATAATCAAAAACAAAATCTTTTCAGGAAAAATATGAATGATTATTTTGTTGGTGTTCCTTGACCTACAAATCACATATTGAGTGATGTTTATTGAGTGCAAATGATTTATGTGAGTATTGTGAAGCAAGTTAAAATGACTGTCCTTCCCATAAATTTCTTAATTGTCTGGAAATTTCTAGGAAAATTTTTATCATGTCAATGGAAAAGCAAGGCCCCATTCAAATAATGGAAGTGCTTTCCATTGGAAGCAAAAGACCACTACATTTCTTGTTTCTTGCTGAGAAAGTTTTGTCCTTTAAACTGATTCCAGAGTTATTCATTCATCAGTTTTCTTTAATTTACCACTGGGTCAAACATTATGGGCTTAAAATATGGATAGTTGTAACTGTTCCTTTTATTATAGTTTGGGTAAAAATAGAGCCTCAGGGGGCACATGAAAATTCATCCAAGTCTTGTATTTAAATACAACTCATTCTCACACAATATTTCAAAACATTTTCCAAAGTATCCTAATATAAGTAAAGCTCAACTGTATATGCTATTTGTAAGTGACACAATGCAATTAAGTATCCCAAACTGTCAAGGTTTGGCACACCACTGAATGAATAAAACATCACTCTTAGTGAAGTCATTCTATTGATGGAACTGAAAAATTTTCTAAGTATCAATTGTGTTGCTGGGTTAGTTCTTGCATTCTTACAGGTTATTTCACACAACTGCAATGCTCACTGTGTTGTCCGGATTAATTGCTATTCAGTGTGACTTAGTCAGTATAAGGAAAACTATGCCTTTCTGCAAACTTCTTACAACAATACGTATATTATTTTTTTCAAAAAAATTTAGGCTTTTTATCTTGAAATGGATAGCTTGTAATGTGCGCTGGGAGGCAGGCCTGGCTGAGCAGGCCAGACATCGCAGAGTCTGAGGACTACTGACCAAGTGAACAAGCTGGAGAGATACGTTTTTCAGAATGAAGGTATGCATGAGAAATCATGGAAAAGTGCTTTCGTACAGGGTAGAGATTAATTCTTGAGACCCTAGCATTTTTGTCATTGTTAGCTCATTTAATGGATCAGAAACATCATGGGTTTTTTCCTTTCATGTTGGAAGAAATTATTGAATTTGAGACATATTTTTAAAAAGTGTATTGGTGCATTTTCTGCTGCTGCACCAAAATTTTTGAGATCAAGTAATTTATAAAGAAGAGAAGTTTATTTGGGTTATGGATCTGGAAGATGGGAAATTCCAGGGCTCAGTACCAGCCTCTGCTTGACATACGGTGAACTCCTTGCTGCACTGGTGTGCGTGCGGGAAACGGACATCACAGGCTACGAGAAAGCAGCCTGTCTTCCTCCTCTTAATAAACTCTTCTGTGTCATCATAGGAATCCCACTCAAGTGACCTCATCTAACACTAATTACCTCCTGAAAGCTCCACTTCCGTATACCAATACCAAATGAATTTGGGTAGTAAGTCTCCATCACATCAATCTTTGGGAAATGTATTCCAACCATAGACCCATATCCTGCCTCCCTGTGTGACTATAAAACACTGACTCATTCCACTCATGCTTCATTTGAGCAATAACTAGGTTTTTGATGTGAGTCACAAATCATTTTTATGCGTTTTATCTTATTTAATATGTCTGGCACCTATATTCAAGGTTGTCACTGAGTTTTACTTTCACTTTGGGGCTGCTCTTCCTGCCCTTTAGGAAGGTTTACTAAATACTATGGAGATCAGTGACTGTAAAACACACAGGGTCTTTCTACACAGTCCACGGCACATATTCCAAATGTGAGCTACCTCACACCTGCTGTCTTACGGGAAAACTCTTAAGTGGACTGTCTGTTCCACATCTCTTGTCTGTCACTGCAGATGTCCTTGTCTACTCAGTCCTTGAAATATTTCTTTCTCATTCTACTGCAATATGCCACCGTGAACCTTATATCCATTGTGAAATCATAAATTTAACACTCATAATACTTTTGTTCTTCTTCACAAAATATTTTCTATCTGGCTGTGCTAAATATAGTCTCCTCCAATTATTTCTTTTCTTGCAGTTCTAGAAAAGCAAAGTAATTTTCTAGAAGCCTCGTAAGATTGAGTGAGGAAGTAATAGCTGTATTTTATTTTATTTCTTTATCCATATTGCTATGAGAAAACTTCCTGCAAAGTATGGTACTTATTTTGACATTCAGACCACCTTAAGTACTTTCCTCGTTGATATTATCTACCCATATATTTTATTATATCCTTTAATAAATTGAATAATTTGATATACGGTTTTGTAATTCTTTCTTCCTCCACCCCCTACCTACTATTGATTTATTTTTTCTCTAACCTATGAATTTAAACTTCATTTTGAAAAATATTTTTAAAAACCCATTCCATTGATGATCTATCTTCCTGATTTTCATAATAAATGAGTCTCAGCAGTCAGAGAAGAGCTGATAACATTCATAATATACTTTAAAGAGAGTGAGGAGGGCCAGGGATATAGCTCAGTGGCAGAGTGCCTGCCTGGTAAGTGCAAAGTCCTGAGTTTGATTCCCAGTACCAAAAAATAAAATAAAATAAATAAATAAGCCAGGCATGGTGGTGCACGCCTTTAATCCCAGCACTCGGGAGGCTGAGGTAGGAGGAGCGCTGTGAGTTCGAGGCCGACTTGGGCTACAACGCGAGCACAAGGCCGGCCTGAGCTAGACAGTGCTACCCTGCCTCAAAAAACCGGGGCTGGGAGTTTGGCTCAGTGTTTTAAGCGCCTGTCTGCCAGACACGAGGTTGTGAGTTCAATTCCCAATACCGCAAAAAAATAAATAAATTAAATAAATAAATAAATAAATACAGTGAGGAGAAAAAAAGTGTGGCATGCTTTTATTTGGCAGCACACATCCTATGTTGCTTAATAACATAGCCTCTGTTTCAGGCAAGTTTAGTAAAATTTTCCTTCTTGTGTTCTCAGACCTGGAAATAAAAGTAAAAATGACAAAGCAATGACAATAAATCTTACAGTTTAAAATATTGAGAACAGTTCAACTGTACAGTTTATAAATTTTCATCTGTTACTTTCTGACTCTTCTGCTTTATCCACTATAATTTGTCTCCCATATTTAATGTTTATACTGTAAACATTAGGTTCCTCAATTATAAAAATCCTTTTATATTTTATTGTAAGTAAATAATAAATGCATGTAATATTTTAGCTAAACTATGTTGAAACTCCATTATCTTAATTTAACTAATCTCCAGCAAGAATCTTCTCTCAAAAACTAAACTGAATAAATTCTTTTAAAAGACTTAATAGCCTTGAAAATAGACTTAACTGTGCTAAGTACTGGAGACTTCATTAATTTTATAGGCTATGTTATAGACATTAATTGGTATATCATGAAATATTAACGCAAATAATTAAAAACAAATAAAAATTGAGAAACTATTTTAAAATGTTTCCTTTTAAAATATTATTACTTATATTTTATTAATTCTGAATCATAATTCAGTATTTTTCCATCATGCTTCAAAATACTAAAGAAAATTGTGCAAATTCTATTGAATATTTGTCTAATTTCAGCTCCTGTGTTTTGCCACCTACACTCTTACCATGTTTGAAGTCCAATTTCCTGACTGCTTAAATAAACAGGATATGGTAATTTCCATATTTTTTCCAATGGTTATTGAAGTTTTAGGAGGTAATATCTCATACTTACATGTAGTTTAGTTTCCCTTCTATGTACAGGAATATCTTCTTAAGATTGCTGTAACTATAAAATGACCAAATATTATAAAATAATGACTCCAATAGAGCCTTCCAAATAGTAAATTCTCAACAAATTCTATTATAAGAATTACAAAATAAAATAACTTGTTCAAGACTAAAACTGATCGTTAATAAGAGACAGGATTCAAACTCAGTTCTGAGCATTCAGTCTAGGTACTTACAAGTTATTTAAAATGCTCACAATCACTAATGAATATTCATGCCTTCCAATCTGATGTCCACTTGAATTTATGCTTTTATCTGTTATTTTTGATTTATCTAATCCAACATTTACACAAGTAATAATCTAGCAATTACCTGATTGGCTTGGTTCTTATCAGTCTATGTTGCACAAGATCCTATACGAGAATTCTTCCTTAAACAGCCAAACCCATCTCAGTACTCTATTTTGCCTAATTTATATTAGCATTTTGGGATTCCTTCTTATTTTTAGGCATTAGAAGTACATGCAAAGCAGATGATCACATATCAGATAATAAGAGCTTTTTGTTGAAAATGGTTTCACAGGGAGATGTGTCATAACGATACTTTAAAATGTCCTTCCTGTCTACTTTTCCATTAGTTTCATTAAAAGAAAATTTTGAACATTTTATTCAACTAGGCCCTCCAAGCCAATGATGTGTAGATTCATTACATTTTTCAAAATTACATAATATAGGCTAGTATTCTAGAAATCTTAATTTGTTTTTATTTAATTAAATTAATCAATTTATTTATTATTTATTTTGGTATCAGGAATCAAACTCACAACCTTGTGCTTGCCAGGCAGGGGCTGTACTGCCGAGCTATATCCCAGACCCTCTTAATTCATTTTAAAAGTAAGCACACATGTTTCAGATGTGGATCATCCTCCAAATGTGAAAGTTCTATGTATATGTAATTTAAAAGTTGAACAGTAGTAGAGAGAACATACTTAAGTATAATTATTTGGGTTCTTCCATGCATGCTCCTGTTTCTGTGTAGATATCTCATTTGTAGACAGTTCAGATAACTTCCAGGGCAGCAGTCTTACCAGTTTTAATGTGACCTCCTCTGGAACAACCCCACTGAACCTACCTAGGAGCATGTATTTTGTAGCAACTGACGAATAATTCTTATGAAAGCCATGTGTCTATTTTAATAGAATACTTTCTCCTTACTACATTTGAAGAGCAAATTTTAGTTTTCTCCTACTATAGATGTCTATGATTGCTCCATAAACTACAGCATTACTTTTGAAAGTGGTTTGATGTTTGAAGTTTCTCTGTAGTTTATTAGCAGCTGCCTTCCCCGATGTAATTGCTTACTTGTCTGTCTGCCTGGAATCCAGATGATGCAGTTATTTGGCCAAGCAAGACAACACTGAATAATAATTTAGACTGTGACTGGTTGTCAAAATGTGTGGACATTAATTTGCAAGGATTCTAATTTTGTTGTTGTTTTTGTTTCCAGCATTTTAGATGCCTTAGTTCCTATGAAATTACTTTTATCCTGGAAGAAAATGAATAATTTATGAATCTTTATACCTTGACTTGATCATTAAAGTAATAGCAAATGCTTACTGAGAACTTACTTTGTTTCTAACTTCAATTTGACATTTTTTATAACAATCCCGTGGTCCAGGTAATGTTATTCTTTCCAATGACTGTATTAAACATCTGAACATTTGAGAGATTATGTAGCTCCACCAGGATAACAAAGCTAGAAATATTTGAGACTCAGGTTACTAGTGTGACAGTCTACCTTCAGAGTACTTCCTCTTTATCACTTTGCTATATTGCTGAAAGAAATCAAGTGGAATTAGCTACATTCTAAAACATGAGACTAATAATATAATAGATTTAACACCAAGCATTTTTATTCTATTGATGGGGATTAAGTTTCATTATATGAACTAGTCAGTATTTTTTTAATTATCACATGACATAATATACCTGGGTCATATAAAAACAAAAAATCCATAAACAACATCTGTAAAAGTAAAGTTTCATAAGGTTCTTTGGTGAGAAATAAGTGCTCGGTTTTTTTTTCAGTTGAAAACATGCCAACTTCCTTTTAATATACAATTATTCATAGAAACATTAATGGTCTCTATTTATGGAGAAATGTCAAAAAGATATTTTAGAGATGCTAAATGTCATCATACCATTTATTTCCATTAAACTTGAGCTTCCAAAGGAGAACATAAACAAAGGTTACTTAGAGTTTAGAAATGAAACAAAGTACACTGCCTAAAGTATTGGAAAAGGAAATGCTTACACTTTAGGTTCATTTAAATGGTTAATTTGAACAAAATTATTTAAGAATAATCTTCAGTTATCAAATCTTTCTTAAATCCATATTTTAGCGGGGGAGACTGAAAGATGAACCTAGGGACTTCACACTGAATTTCGTTTCCAGTAAACAGTGTGTGTGAGAGAGAGAGAGAGAGAGAGAGAGAGACAGAGAGACAGAGACAGAGAGAGACAGAGACACAGAGAGAGAGGGAGTTGTCCAGAGGTCTCACTAAATCACAAAACTATCCTGGCTGAACTCAAACTTGTAATTCTTCTGCCTCAGCCTCCTAGAGTGCCAGAGTTATTGACATGTGCTACCATTTGAATTGTTTGAAATGTTCATGCCCCTTCTACTCTGCATTGTAGAAAAACCACACACAATGCTGTGCTTTTCCTTTTTTTCTTAATTTCCTATTTTCTGTTTTATCAGTTAATTGTTACTGCAAGCAGAAATTCAACACATGGAACAAGTTTTCTCTTCTGTATTTTTAACTACAAAGGAGATATAGGAAAGCAGTGGTAATCTGTTAGTCATCACTTTAATAGTCTCTTGGAGAAAATAGTTTATTTTGTGGTCAAAGGTTTGATTAATACTACTGATGTTCATCCCAATTCAACCTAAATGTTGTGAGAGCCTACTCAAACAAAAACAAAAACTTGTGTCACAAAGCTGACACCTTTAGCCAATTTCACTTTTTTATGGTAATCTATGGGTAAGGGAAGAAAATAAGAAAGCAATGCTCCAGAGGTTGCACTTTTCAAAACAGTAATGCTACTTCACTGAATGTCATTTAAAATGACATACTTTCGTATGCTGGAGAGTAATAACAATGACAAAAAAGAGAAAACAAGGACAAGAACATTAGAACATTTCCTCTCTTAAAAGTACACAACAGAGTAAGAAGTAGTTGGTATAATATTAAGTCATGTATGCTGGAGATTGCAATTATAATAGGCACGAGATTGCATTTTAGTATTACTATATTAATAGGAACAACTGAACAGGTAGCAGAAAAGTAATTAAGTATCAAAAGATTGTTGAAAATGAAATCATACCATATCTCCTTTATTTATAGATGAAAAGGGATAGGTTTGTATGTTAAATTTCAATAACTGCATATGATTCAAATTTTGATCAGTTTTAACTTTAAAATACTCCATTGAACCTTCATCAATATTATAAAACAAATTTTTCTGTGATAAAAGCAAGTAAAGGAATTGGCAAGTTGAGACAATTATGATTATGGTAATATAAGTATTATTTTTTCTTTGTAGCAAATTTCATCACTTCTTTCACAATGTCTCCAAATAATCTGTCTGTATTTTATTACAAAATGTGTTTTATGAGCTAGATGAATTGTCCAAAGTAGGTCATTTGTTTTGGAAAAAATTTCCCCTTTGCTAATTCAGTGAATTTAGTTCGGTGGTATACTCTAACTGGAAGACGTATTTATTATAAATGTGAAAGGCTAAAATAATATCAGAAGAAAGTGCACAAAATTACATTTTAAAAATAAAAATTCTCTGAACCTGGAGAGTGGTGGGTAGGTCACTGAAAATTTGGCATGAAAATATGTTACACACACACTGGATTATCAGTGTTTCAATTCAGTTCAACCTAGAAGTGTTCTAAAGCATATCTAGCTGGCAAGTGCTAAAACATAAAAAAAAAAGAAAAAAAAAGTTCTGAAAGATCTTTTGAAAAGGGAAGAGAACCAAGAGATGAAGGGAAAGGAAGAGAGGGAAGAGGACAAGAATACCTAAAATGCTTTATGCACATATAACAGCACCTCATGATTATGTACTGCAAACATGCGTTAATAAAAATCAAAAAGTCTAGCAAAAATGATGAAATTTGAAAAAGATAGACATCTACCAGGAGAAGAAACAATGATAAAGCAGTAAAAAAGAAGCCAGTTAAGATCAGGTTCTGGTTTCAAGACTGAATGGGCAGTCACTGTACTGTAGACAATGAAAAACGTAAAAAGGCATACAAGTTTGAAATGAAGAGATAAAATGAATTCAAGTTTGAGAATGGTGAGCTTGAGACACCTTTTGAAGGACTGCTTTAGCTATGTATTAGGCAAGTATGAAACTCTGTATAGAGATGAATTACAAATGTTGGTTCTTAAATTTTGAGTATTAAAATTATAAGGATGCAATAGAATCAGAAAACCAAACATTTCAAGGAGAAATAAAATCTATAAACACTAGTTTTGAGGAGAAAATTCCAAAAGAAAAATGTTGAGAAGAATTATGATAAAATCAAGGGAGAATAGTACTCTTAAAATTTAAAAAAATCAGAAAGAATGGTCAAGAGATTCAACCTAAGAAGCCAAGTAAGAAAAGAAGGAAAAACTACAAACCTACTTTACTTATAAATTAGTTAGTTATCAGATTGGCAGTTCATATCTGTAATTATTCAGAAGTTTTCTGTGCAATTGTTAGACTCCAACATGGGATGTTTGACCATGACTGGTTTTTTGTGCAAATAAGATCAGTTTGTTTCCATGAGCAGCATGGAAAATAGAATCTCTAGATTGGAAACAAAACAGAAAACATTTTCCAAATTTATTATAAATTGGATGAAATAGCATTTGGACTGATGTGAAGTTACTACAATGATGGTATTTTATTGTAATCTCTGAAATAATGATCTGATTTTTTTTATCTCTTTCATTGTTTTTACCTATCTATCTTTTTTCAAACATACTATTTGATTTTTTAAAAACGCAGAATGTAATTGGATAATGGATTAAAAGGACAACCAAAATGAATTGAAATCACAGTGGGTAAAACCGGGGGCAATCATTTAAGGAGAGAGTAAAAGGACTTGCAAATTCTCTTTAAAAGGTAAAAGTTGACAATTGACATGTATATGGTGACCAAAATCAGAAAAACTCACAGCATACAGAATATTGACTTTGGGACAGGTAATAGGACTGTTACTTTAAGAAGTGTCTTCTGCCATAAAATTCATGTAAGAATCAAGTCCATGTCAGACCTTAACTACAGCCTGGAGTCTTTAATAACATCAGCCACATGGAAAGGCTAATCAGTATTTGTTGACTGAAAAGAGGGATATACTTGCTGACCAAAGCAATATGTCCTTCAGCCATTACTAAGAGCCTCAAATTTCCCAGTTTGCTTTCCTTTCTGATACATCATTCACGGCAGACTACATCTTAAAAAAAAGAAAAAAGAAGGAAAAAGACAAAAAAGAGAAAACAGAGTCATCATCCTGCTACATCATTTGTAACCCAGATCATTTTTCATTAAAATATCCTGCACATACCCAGCTCCCTCCTGGATCTGTCATTTGCTGAACTATGGTGCTTTGTGCCACCTCCCTCTGCTACAGCCTTCCCAAGGAATAGATATTGTCTTCACACATCTTAATTCACAGAACTTCATTTTCAGTCCTAGATGCTAGAAATCTAAAGTATTCTCTCTTTTTTTTCTCAAATGTCCCAATTTTGAATCTGAAGCAGTTTTTCTTATCCTTTGCCCACGAGCAAAGAGGTTAGACATTCATTGTCACAAGACGATTTCTTCCAGCTGTAGCTCACTCTCCCTTTTTCTATACTGAATGTGCTGCTTCTGTACCCCTAGTGTTGTCTCATAGACATGCACTGTTTGATATATTAGCAAATCTATATTTGAGCTTTTAAATATAAGTTAATCAAAATAAGTTAAGTCTCGCATCATACCGGACACATTAGAGGCCAGTGGTTAATGCGACTGTATGAACATTCCCATTTTCACATTATTTTAGTTTGACTAGTGCTCCCCTAAACTTTTTTTCCAGAGATGACATCATCTCTATGCACTCAAATTCTAAGGTTCAGTTCTCCATTATGTAGTCCTGTGATACAGTTTTTATGATATATATCTCATGTTTCCAAATAAAATTTTTATTGTAGCGCACATTGTATTCTCATTTCCTCGTGCTCCATGAGTCATCATTATAATCACACTCTCACGAGTATCATTTATTCACCTAGCCTCTCTGGAATGGTCAAAGTCAACTGGAAAAACTTCAAAGACAATGTGGGTTCTACACAAGTCTGGTACTGCTGAATATGGCTCACTGGCAAACAAAATTATGCTGAATGTCTTCACGTTATAACTATGACTGTTGACCTTAGGTGGATCCCTTAGCCTGCCTGGGATTTCTATTATAGTTTATAAATCCTTTCAGTCTGTCACTTCCTGAAATACGAAAATTTCATAACTTTTCCCTCCTGTGTCTTTCCTCCTCTACGTATTTTATGAATGACTGTTCACATTTCCAGATGAAACCACCATACTTACACGTCTCCTATCCCAACTAATCTAACATTGCTCTAGTACTTTTCATTGCTCTCCCAGAATAGTAACTATTCTCAGCAGCATTCAAAACTACAAAAACTCCAGCCATTCAAAACAAACAAGAAAGTCAAACCTAGCACCTTTACTGATATCATTTCTCTGTTCTCTTTCAACATATGGAGCTTTTTTATAATGTTAATATATCCTGCTTTCTAGGTCCTTCATTTTCTTTTATAAATGCAGTCACTTTTGTCCACCATTTCTAGAAACTGGTTTCATTTTTGTTCATCACAGTGCCAACTACAATGGTTGGTTTATAACTCTTTTGTGTCATAGTCAGTAAAAGCTTTTGGGGTGAGCATCTCAGTGGGAGACTTCCATGATGAAAATTCTGGATCAAGCATTATTTTTCTCTTCTTATTTCATTCCTTTGTTTTCCCCATTCTCCATTGTTGATTTCTCTTGACTGCCCTCTCTTCAAAACGTTCTGAGACACCTCTTCTTTGTCTTCATTAATTTTCTATAGGTCAGTGTATAGGCTAATGGCTTTAAATATCAAATATAATGATGATGAGTCTCATTTCTTTAGCCTATTAGGTAACTCTGATGGAATCAAGTTAGAAGTAATAAACTCAAACTGAGCAAGTCCAAAAGATGAACTCTTGCTCTTCCTCCACAGTCTTGTGCTTCATATAGTTTTTTTTACATTTTAGAAAAAAATATATAGAAAGATACATAGATATCTCTATATATATGAAAGTGAAAAAGTTAACCCTAGTTGATTGGGCAAAATTTTCCTAAACCTCCTTATTTCCAATAATCGCATTACCTCAATAGTCTCAAATTTAAATATTCATCTTTTCAATCACTAACATGATTCCATATTATTTCTTTTAATCACATATCTTCTTTGACATAAAACTCATTGATCAATGCAAAGCTTTGTAACACACATCATATCCTCTTACATACAATAATGACTGTTTTATCAGGTCAAATAATTTAATATCAATTTTTATTCTTGATTTCTTTCTCTCATTTCTCACATTCCATTAGATAATAATTTTGGCACTCTTTTAAAATACCCAGAATCTGATCAGCTCTTTCTACTGCCATTTCTTTTTCATTTTTATTTTTTATTTAAACAAAATAAAAACAACAAAAACAAAATTTCAAAACAAGATAAAAGGAGAGTAACAATAGATAATACATTGAGTATTGTTGTCTTCAAAGTAGTTGCTCAGAGCACAAGATATAGGCATAAAAAACTGACCAAACAATATTAGCACAAACCTTTCTTTCCAATGAATAATAGAAATGAGTAGTATAACTATCTTTAGTATCATATATATATATATATATATATATATATATATATATACTTTCTTTTCTTTTCCCTTGCTTTGTTTCTCCTTTCCCCCATCCCAGTTTCTCTTTCTTTTTGAAAAGTTTCTTCAAATTACACAGTATCTATAGTACATTATAGACCTTACTTATTCTTTCATCTTCTCACACGAGGGAGACAATACTGTGTTTACACATGTTAGACTCATGTATTTCACTGATGACTATGGTCTCAAGTTGCACCCATTTACCTATAAAGTCTCAAATTTATCCTTCTTTGTGACTAAGTAGTACTCCATTGTATAAGA
Source organism: Dasyprocta punctata (assembly GCA_004363535.1). Lineage (NCBI taxonomy): Eukaryota > Metazoa > Chordata > Mammalia > Rodentia > Dasyproctidae > Dasyprocta > Dasyprocta punctata. The sequence continues at coordinate 19,363 of RJWM01001502.1, read as the reverse complement.
TGCATCTTTTTTTATCCATTTCTCAGTTGATGGGCATTTGAATGGTTTCCAAGATTTAGATATTACAAATTGTGCTGCTATAAACATGGCTACACATATATAGCTGTGCTATGATATTTCAATTCTTATGGAAGATACCCTGAAGAGGAATAGCTGGGTCTAATGAAATCTCTAGTCCTAGTTTTTTGAGGAATCTCTACACTGATTTACACAGTAGTTGCACCAGTCTGTACTCCCAGCAGTGGAAAAGGGTTCCTTTTTCCCCACTGCCCCTCCAGCATTTGTTAGTAGTTGATTTCTTGATGGTAATCATTTTTTATGGAGTGAAATGCAATTTCAGTGTTTTTTTAATTGGTATCCCTTGAGTGACCAAGGATATTGAACCTTTTTTCATATACTTATTTGTCATTTGTATTTCTTCATCTGAGAAGTGTGTACTGTTCATTCTACTTCCATTTCTAATGTCATGAGCAAAACTAGTAAAGCAACTTAGTTGAATTATTACAATAGATTGTCAAATAGTCCTCAATTTATATCCTTGCTTCCCATCAGAGCCCTTTAATCTGTAAGTGACACAAGCGTCTGAAGAGTTCTGCTGAACCTAAGTTAGATTGTGTTACTCTGATCCTCTGTTGCATACAGTTGAAAACTTTTTAATATAGTACCTTTCAAATTCTTGCTATTCTTGACTCTTTTGTTTTTGTTAAAATTTTATTTTACTTGTAACTGAGAAATATTAATTGCGTATATTTTTGGGGTACACTATAATTTTCTGATTCATGTATATATTACACAATGATAAAGTCAGGTGAAGAAGGAAAGTCATCAACTCAAATGCTACTTTCTGGACAGAATATATAAGGATTTTTGTGATAACTATTTTAAAATATGTGATAGCAAATGGTGTATATATTAAAAAAAACAGTTCATCATTTCTAATTTTATAGAAATGTGAGTTAAAACTGCAATGAGATTTGACCTCACATCTGCTATATTGGCAATCATCAAAAACATCAAAGATAACAAGTGCTCAGAAAGATGTAGAAAACAGGAATCCTTATATACTGTTACTGATATTATCAACAAGGATAGTCATTTTGGTAAACAGTAAGGGCAGTTTTCAAAAACTAAAATTGGTATTGAGTCTTTAACGATGTGTTCTCCTATTCTTGGCCTCATTCACTTTTCTCTACCTGGGCTGACCTACTTGCTGTTACTTGATAATGGGTAGTGTATTTTTAACTTCAGAGGTTTGTGAACCCACTGTCTTCTTAAAATCCTGTTCTCCCAGATGGCTCAATAGATTGTTCCTCATTTTCACTTCATTCAAATGCTATGTTTTCTGCAGGTTGCTTGACTGCCCTACAATGTGTAAACTCTTCCCATTTCCTTCTTCATCTCCTCAGCTTCTCTTTTTCTCCACGCTGTTGTTTTTAGTGACTGATACATCGTGCATATCTCTCATTTATTTATATATTTCTCCCACAACACCAGAATATAAAATACGTGGGAGCAAAATTTTATTTTTTTATTTTTCTTGCATTCCCCTCATCTAAAATTGAACCTAGTAAGTAATGTGATAGTAATTATTTATTTAAAAAGTAAACTAATTTATAAATAGTTGTGGTGTACGCATATGGTAAGAGAGGCAAGAATCTCAGTACCACTTAAAATTGAATGTAAAAGATTCACGAAGTGGGGTGGGACTTCTATTCCTCAACATCGTTCCTGAGAAGACACCTGACATTGTGAGAAATAGGCTTTGTCTTTTTTGTCGAAGCACAAGGTCAAAAGAACGCCACTGTGGATCTAAGTGACCTAACCATCTACTCACCTCCACCCCCACACCATTAATATCCTAAACTACCAGAGATAGTTTTTCCCCAAAACACAGCGAGGTACTAAGATAAGAACCAAGATCTTTTCACTCCAAACCACACTTCTCCTCTCTCTAACTTATCAGCAACACATCACCGTCCACCCTTGTGCCACTCATGATAGCTGAGATAGACTGTGAGCCTTTGAGATTAGCCAATGAATTTAAAGGACAGCTGCTTTCTGCCACCATGGGCATAGAAGGAGCAGCCCTCCGTGTCCTGCGTTTCTGCTGCTCATGGTGAGCTTGCGCTCTTTCGCCAAAGTGAAAGCCTTGTCGAGATTTCGTGGTGTCTGAGTGCTTCATTATCTGCACTGACAAATTGAGTCTGGGGGACTTATTTCTAACAATATAAAACAACCTAAAGACAAACAAAGAAAGTTTAGTTTGCATCATAGTTTTGGAGGTGTCAATCGATGACTGGCCGGGTTCCACTGCTCGTAGGCTTCTGTAAGGAAGCACATCAGGGCAGGGAAAGTGTAGGAGAGGGAGCCCGTGCATCTTGTGTCAGCCAGGAAAGACAGGCACCTGTAAGATCCTTCAAAGGTGCCCCTCCAATGACCCAAAACCTCACCAGCCCCCAGCCTGAAAGCTCCCACTACCTCTCATAGCATAGTTTAGGAACAAATATTAGATTCTTGGGCTTTGGGGCCACAGTCTAGATATCAACTATAGCAAACGATGAGAATGAGTATGGGGGAAATTGACCAGCTCTAAGTGCGTGTATTTAGTATAACGGGAGGAAAAGCAGCACTAACTCTGAAAGTGTTAATTTTAGAAATCAAGTGACACGAATTAGAGGATAAAGAGAAATTTTGAAAAATCTTGAATCTGGTGTTTATCATTTTGGATTTGGAGTTGCTATGAAATATTCTGACAAAAATTTCAATAACCAATTGAAACTATGAGTACGCTGATGACTCTGTTGGCAAGCTAGCTAATCCAATCTTTGTTCCTCAAACCCAGAAATTCATATCCCATGGCTTATTGCACATGACTATTTGGATGTCTCACAGACCTCTGAAACACTGTTTTCACAAAATTGAAGTGATTATTATGCCCAGTTCACTGTCTCTCCCTATTACTCCCCAGTTTAAAAATAACACTGTCACCCTTGAAGTACATTAAAATAAAAATGCCAACATCTATTCTATACTACTCATCTTTCTAAAAAAACTCTTTATCATATATAACTGTGCAATTATTTTTTAAATAAGATATTTATAATGTTCTGAACTTTCCAGTTGCTCAAAACTCCAATCCCATAGTTCTTGTCCAGTCAATTATTCTCTCTGGCATAGATTGTTGTCATATAATTTTGTATTTTTGCTTTCATATTTGTTTTAATCAATCAATTTTTTATTTAGTGGTGAGAGTAGTTTTTTCCAGAATCACAGAGAAATTGTGACAACCACCTACTGCAATTCTTTTGGCGTCCTACTTATATTTATTATAAAGGAAACATTATATTCTCTCTTACAAAGTATTCTGGCACATAAATACTTTCTATGTGAGCCTCAGCTTTTAAACTACTTATATGTAAAGTGCCAGAAATTCCTTAAATCTACCATGGCATCTCTCTCCTTCAAATTTTAAGCACAAGCATAAAGAACAAAAACAATGACAATGAAAACACTCTTTCTTTCTGTCATTTATGGTCGTAAATTTTGTTTTCTCCCTCTCACTTTACCTCCTGTTCTCTCTCCTTCCATTTCCCCTCCTCTCTTCTCCTCTCTTTCCTTCTTCTTTCTTTCATTCTTTATCTTCCTTTCTTCCTTCCTTCCTTCCCTCCTCCTTCTTTTTTTATTTCTTTCCCTCTGTCCCTGCTTCCCTTAATTTCTCATGAAGAGTTTGCATTTTTCTGCATGAATACCTGAAACATTGCTCCTCTAATGAATTCTTTTCAGAAAAAAGATGTTCAAGCCTTATGCTACTGTGCTGCACTGTATAGGACAGAAACTACCACTGCATTACAGTAACATAAGATGTGACCGGAAACATTTTACTCAGTAATTACTGGGTGGACAAATAAATAATATGATAGACCTTTAGAGACAGTAGTTTTAGACATGATGGATGATTGGTTTCTTCAGAGCACAAATTTAAAAGTAGGATGAATAAAACCTTAGAATACCTCAATCTGTTTTGAATTTGGAGAGTGCAAAAATGATAGCAATGTGGATAAAAATAAAGAGGTAAGACATAACTTATGAGAAAATAATATAGTTATAAAGTTTGGTAATAAAATGAACAGAAAATGAATTCTCAAATGATACAAAAGCAATGGAATTGATTTTTAAAACAGTTGGTTTTATGAATTTTCAGTAACTCTAGTAAATGTATTCATAATAAATTGTGTAGAATGATATAAGTATGTAAGATGCTATATGAAGAAAGTGAGTAAAAACTGTTCTACAAAGAAACAAATTGGAGAAGAAATAAAAGAGAACAAAGTTTTGACAAGATTGTAACAAGTATTGACAAATGTATTGGCTGGTTGGATGAAGAAATTTCTGTAGCTCATTACTGACAATGTATTTTTCTGTAAAGAAGTGGAGTCTTTAACTAAGGAAAATGGAAATGTAAAATGAAAGTCTTATCAATAGCAGTTTAGATTTTAAAAAGCATTAATGTGTTCATAATGGCCATTTCACATCAGGGTTAGACTACTATTTCATGCAATTATAGCCTATTTAATGAATAACTATCGAACATTTTTTTAACTTTGAAAATATCTCTTTGAATGTAATTTGGTGTATCATGTGTTCATTAATAATATTGCTTGCCTTATTCACTGATGCATTCTCAGAGTTTAGTGTCAGGGACAATACATTTCTTGTAAATAAAATTATGACATCGGGAAGATTCCTTAGTATGTCTGACCAACACACTTAATTGCATATTAGTACCAATGGCTCCAAATGACTTAAAAGTCCAATCTTCTATAAAACATATTATAAAAACCGTTTGACCTAGTCTCATTCCAATACTTTTTGTGTTATCTTATTTACCCAGATACCACAATGTAGATTTCCATTCTCTCCATCTGTAGTGTTACAGGCAACTGAGTTAGACAGATATATTATAGGCAGTCAGACAGGGCTAGGTCCTTAAAGGAGCCAGTGCAGAAGCCCAGATAATTTGCAATTGTGGGGGAGACAGACACCTCCTGCTGTGGGCCAGACCTCAAGACAAAAGATCAAACAAATGCACCCATAACCTAAGGACTGATATTCTAAATAGTTCTCTATCACCCTGGGGAAGTCAGGAGTCAGCATCCCATCCCACTACAGGAAGAGTCACTGTTGCTAAGCGTCCTGACTTGCTACGTGACTCGCTTCCCCATTTGTCCTTGATTTAATCAATTCTACCTGAACAAATAGTCTTATTGGTTAACCATAGCTATGTTCCACCTTATGCCCACCTTGCAGGTTTCCATTTTTCCCTGCCTTGGCCCCATCTCACCTCATGGTTTTACTCTATAAAAGTCCCTAAAAATGACAGAGTCTTTGGCAACCTGCTCAGGACCCCTTCTGTCCCTCAGACAGAAGCTTTCTCTCAATAAATATCTTCTGCTCTTACCCTCTGTTGTTCCTAAAATTCATTCTTTGATTTTAGAGAACACGAACCCACACTGGACATATAGTAGGTTGGTAGTTTCTTTCCCCTATATTATTTGGAGGTGTGAGATCATTCCCCTATATCAATAGCATTGCCTTTTTCACCTGAATTTCTGTGACTCTTCCAAGCTACATTTTTCGCTACTTTGACTACCTAGTTGTTTTAATGCTCCTATAAATTGCTACTCTTCTCACTAGTTTTTACTCTGATCACCTTATAGCAGTTATACCAATTCAACTAAATTTTTTTGACTATCTGGCTCTTTGTAGCCTATAGCACTCTGAGAATGGGTTCATGAAAACCTGTTGATATGTCAGTCACAAAAGCTAGTTTTGTTTTCCTCTCATGGATTTAATTCAAAGTTTAAGTAGAGAAAACTGAACCATTTCATATATCATACTGCTTTGCAGGTTTGGAACCTCAGGGAAATGGTGAGTGGAGATGGAAGAGAGGTGACTTCAGTGCCTGTGATAGATGGTGATGTGCCATGAGAGGATCACAGTGACAAAAGTTGTCAAAATACAATGGCTGTGCTGTGTGGGGTTTGGCATGTCTGCCTGAGAACATAAAGTACCAGACTTGGGTTAATTCTAAATGTTTATAGGGTTATAATTTTCAAATTATCGCATTTTTTTCAAATATCCAAAAGCAACATTTTGTGGTGAATGCTAGTGAGTCATACTCATTATCACTGATGACTATCTTAGTGAAAGGCTCAATGAAAATGGGTTACTTTGCATAGATAAAACTTGTACAGATGAGGAATCCTGTGGCTTTTCTAATGTGGCTAAATTTTTAGTTATATGGAAATACAAACTGGAGGTAGAGCAGATAATTGAACCTATTCTATTCAACTGGAAGAGTTTGCTAGATTATTAACTAATTGCAGAAAACATGTAATTTATAATTATTTTCTCATACGATACAATTAATTGTATGTAAGAAATTAGATGCTCAATGTGTATTGGTTAAGTTGAAGATAATTTCACATGTAGGAATTATCAGTAGTTTTCCAAATGTAATGGACAATGTGCAAAATAAAATAACAATGAGCAAAGATGTGTTCTTATAAGGCATAACATAAAACTACCCTTGAGTAGAATTGTGGTGGCTTAGACCTAGAGTGTTAACCAAAACTCACAAACTTGGGCACAGAGGTTTTCAAAGGTAATTGGGTTGTGGAGACACTACTGATCAGTGGATTCACCCTTTCTGGGGTTTAGCAGCTGAATGAGCTGTAGGACCTGGTTAGAGTCCAGTCACAGGTGGGGAGAACTGGAAAGAATTTCCTTCCCTGGATCCCTTTCTTCTTTCTCTGCCTCCTCACCACCATAACATGAGCAGCTTTCTTCAGCCAGGCTTCCACTATGACCTTCCTACCTTGGAACCAGCTGACTATGGACTGAACTCTCTAAAACATGTCCACACTGTGTGAGAACTGGTACTTGAAGGTGTACTTAAATTGGTTTAAAAAAAAAAGGTACACTAGAATCTTAACACCAAAAAACACCAAATCATCCACATCTACGAATACTAAAGCACATATTCTGGGTGATTTCAGTTCTTCTACATTTATTAAGACTTATTTTGTGTCCTGGTTTATATTTAATCATGTTGGCAACACCTGTTTTACTATAAAATATATTCTACAATTGATTTTTATAGTTATCTATAAATATTACTTTGAATTAATTGCTGTTCTCTTTTAAGCTTTCTATTTTCATTTATTTTCCATTTGTCCTTTGAAATACTATACTTCCCTGTAATTGTGTATTGTTTGTTGTTTTAATTCTATTAATTGATATTTTATGTATCATTTTAAAGATCTGGTACTAGTTTCATGTACCACTAGATCTGTAATGTGATTTTGATGTCATTTTAATGATTACTATGAAATGTTTTTCATTATCTCTGGTAATGCTGAATATGCTGAAGTCTATTTTATGATGCCAATATAACTGTCAAGATTTCAACAGTGTTTTGTGGTAATATTTTTACTTTTAATTTATCTTTGTCTTTTTTTATACATCTTCTCTTAATGTCACATTGTTTAATTTTGCCTTTTATCAATCTCTTTTCCTTTAATTTCAGTGTTTATCTAATTAAGTATTAAAACACTTTTTTATGATTGCAATTTACCATTTTGCTGTATGTTTTCTATGTGTATCATTAGTTTTTGTTGATTTTATGTATCAACTTGACTAGCAGACAGAGTGCTCAGATATGCCATCTACTGCTATCTGAATTTATCTATGAGAGATTTTTTGGTTGAGATTAACTTTTATATTAATAGCCTGAGTAATGCAGTTTGACCTCCTACTGTGAGTGAGTTTCACTTAATTAAGTGAAGGGAAAAGTCAAACAAAAAAGTGGACCCTGCTCCAAAAAGAGGCGGGAAATTTCTTTCATAACTACCTTTTAATTAGGACATCAACTCTTCGCTGCATTGATGGAAACAGAAGAATCCTGAGTCTTAAGCCTGCTGGCTTCAGGATGGAACCACATCATCGACCCCTCTGAGTCTCTAATTTACTGACTCACTGGGGTTTGGGATTAATTGGGTTCTGCAATCCTATGAGAAGACTCTATGTATGTCTCTGTCGCTGTATCTCTCTGTCTTTCTCATCTCTCTGTTTCTCCCCTCTGAGTGTGTGCGTGTGTGTGTGTGTGTGTGTGTGTGTGTGTATTTTTTCCTAGAGAATGCTAATACAGCTATTATATCTTCATTTATTTATTTGAGAAATATTTTTGATTTCATGTTTATCACCTTTGTAGTCCTATGAAATATCTCTCAATTTATCTATTTATATATTTATTTTAACAGTTATTAAAGGTCTCACAATATGTCCCTGATAGATACTACTTATATTATTAATGTATTTAGAGTTTTCCTTATTTGTTCTTCTTTCATTCCAGTTTCAATGAAACCTTCCACTAACCATTTATGCTTGTCTTCACAAGTCAGGTTGGCAAAGTCTTTCCTTCTTTAAGGAGAAAGACTTAGTCATTCATTATCATAACCATATAAAGTCATTTTACCCAGCTGATTAAATATCTCCTTCATCTACCAAAAGTCATTATAATGATAGCTTTTTAAAACGGTAACAAGTCATCTGAAAGGTCTATTCAAATTTTATTATGGTTTTCATGGACTCCTGCCCTTTTTTTTTCTATTACCATTTTGTTAATTTAAACTAATTTTGTCCTGAAATATTATCACTATAACTTTCTAAATGTGCTTACCATGACTTTAATACAGTCATAATTTCAATGAATTACAACTGAGCAATGAGCTCTTCACAATACAATACAAAAAATACTATTATGTCTGAACCAAAATTTTGAAAGAAATTTTTGACAGAAAGATGTGATTTTAAATGACATTTAATACTATATATGCCATACTATGTATGTACTATGTATGCCATCGACTTTGAGGCATTTTACAATGTTATCATCCAGAAAATTTAACATACAGGCACACAGTATCACCAGTATGGTTAAATTGATTTTTATTCCTTTAGCCTCTCCATTTAGTAGGTATCTGGTAAATTCTGATTCTATTTTTTATAAGTAGATTCTCCATTTTATAGTTTCATATAGTAGTTTCTACTGTCATTAATCTATTCATAATCTACATATGCTTTGCAGTCACATTAACTAGGAAAGGAATGCTGTACTATACATTTTCTTAAAAAAATACACAGAAGTCTTTTTAATGCACTCCTATTTTATCTTCTATTATTTATTCCTTCACAAGAGTGCTTTATTCTTCTGTGCTAGTTACATTCTCCTGAATCTTCTTCTCTAAGATTTCCTCTTCTAAATCTATCCTGTGCAATGTTGTCAGCATAATCTTCCAGAGTTTCAGGGTTGATCATGTCATTCTTCTGCTCTATCTGAAATCACCCATGACACAGTTTTGCCTGCAGAATGAAATTCTAACTTCTCATTCTGACATTGAAGAATGTGTGCAATCTTGCCCTCAACTCCTCTGTGCAGAACAGTTTTTACTATGATATCCCCTTTTTCTGTGCTATATTTATGACATGCCTATTTTCTTGGATCATTTTCCTTGTTTATATTTTTTCCCTGAACTAGATTATATTTCAAATTTCTCTGAGTTTTGAAAGTTCATCCCACCTTTTTCCTTTCTGATGCAGTATTAGACCAGTCTGGTTTACAATCTACAATCTGAATGACTAAAAAATTTCATGTTTTAGCAAAAGTTAAATAAAAACTTGAGAGATCAAACAATGAAAATGAACAAGTTCTTTTTCATGCATCTGATAAATAACAGTGACATATTCTTTAATAACATCTGACTGAAGATAAACAAAAGTAACCAACTAAATTACTTTACCTAGGTGTCTCCATTGTTTTTCCTAAATTATTCTCATTCTTAAAAGAGGTCTATCAGTTTGATGAACCTTAGAAGTTGTAGAATAATATTCTCAGTATTGACAGACTTTGTTTTTCCAAGAGATTGAAGAGGGTCTTATGGTTTGATTTGGTTCACGTGCTTATTTCAAAACAATGGTTATGCCCAAACAATGTAGACTATTTTAGGTTTACCCTTGGTCATGGATTCGTTGTTAGGGCCAGAAACTGGAATAGGAGGAAGAGAGAGTCTTCCTAGAATCATATGGATGGAAGGTGGACTAAAGGTGATTCCTCAAAGGAGAACGAGCCTACTAGATGGGAGAACAGACCAAAGCAGAAGGCAGACTTTTTGAAATACTCAGGAGAAAACAGTTTCTTAATATTCCTTAGCTCAGTGTCACCCAGATACTACAGCTCTTTCTTTTCTGCTATTTTAACATATAGTAAACATTTTCTCTAAGGATGAAAGTTCCTTTAGGATTTACAGCTTTTAAAAATTTTTTTCACAACATTTACTATATCTTATTCAAGTACTATGGTTATTACATAGTATTTTATTAATTAAAAGTTTCTCCAAAGTTTTTGTTTATTAACAATGAAAAATCTTCACTGATAATTATTGCATGAACATAGTACCATTACTGCTATAACTATGAAGAATACTAGCATGTGGATGTTTATATATATTATGCTAATATGCTTAAGGAGTCTTTGCATTTCTTCCATTAGAACAAAACATAGTTTTTCCTAGACTTTAAGGAGGACCCAGCAATAAGTGCATGTTGACAAAAAGCGTTATTAACCTCATTACAAGTGGCATATTTTTCATGGGAAATTTACTTACTAGAATTAATAGAGAAAAGAGTAATCACTTGTGGAAATGTTCAATAGCACAAAAGCAGTATACTAAAACAGCAAACTGGTATGATAGATAATGAAAACAGAACAATAAACGTTTTTTTGCAGGACAAAATATAAGATCATGACATAAGATCTACCTGATGTACTCTCTTAAGCAATAGTAATACTGCTCCCCATTGCTCTCAGGAATATTCTGATTCTCTAGGACAATTTATGGTCAGTCTTCCAAAACATACCCTTGAATTTCCCAGTGACATCGTTCATACCAATAGGACTCCTTCTCTGAAAACAGTAAGCTAATATCTTTTTTTCTTGAAGTATATCTGGCTTCTAGGAGTCAAATTAGCCAATTCTCTAATTATGTGGGAGAATCCTGAGAATCTAAAAGTAATTTTTACTCATTTTGAACACTAATTGATGAACTATTTAATTACTTGGCACTATTTAATTTTGAAATATTTTAAAGCATTTCATTTGTTGACATAAATACATTTGCATAAATAGTAACTTCCACATACACAACATTTATAATTATAATTTTTAGATTTAAATTTTTTTCATTTAAATAGTGGGAATACAAGCTATACTTTTTAGGTGAGAATATAGATATCATATCGGAAAACACATTGCAAGTTTTCTGCTCAGCTTTACTGAGGTATAAATTTATAAGTTAAGAGGATATATTTAAGGTGGATAATTTGATGACATGATATATATGTACAATGTGAAATGATGGCCACCATCAAATTAATTAGCATCACTGCACATTGCTACACTTTTTATGTTGTATGAAGTGAAAATCTTTTTAATTAAGGTTATTTATACATTTTAGATATATAGGTTGATCATATGGAATCTGTTACTTTGCAACATATATCTTGATTCTTCTTTTTTTCTCTTTCCCCTCCCCTCTCTTCAATCCCTCTTCCCCTCCTTATTTACAAATCTTTGTTCCCATTCTTTTCTTCTTTTCTCTTTTTCCTTCCTTCCTTTCCTCCTGCCCTCTCCCTACTTCTCCTTCCCATATGATCACTTTCTTTCTGTTTTACAATACGCATTTCAGATTTTTGTCTTTATATACATTTTCCATTTCTCACACCAGAAAAGCAATGTGGTATTTAACCATGTGTATCTGATATATTTTACTTAACAATATGGTCTCAAGGTGAATCTATTTACCTAAAAATGTCTCAAATCCATCCTTCTTTATGACTGAGTAGTACTCTGTTGTATTAAAAAATCTTCTTTAGCCATTCATCAGTTGATGGGCATTTGGACTGTTTCCATGTTTTTGCTATTACAAAGTGTACTGCTAGTAGTATAATTTCAAGTCAGGGATTGTGATACCATTTGTCTTGTGTGTGTTGCCCAGAATTACTTCTGGTATTGTAGGTCTCTTCTAGTTCCAACTGAATTTTAGTCATGTTTCCTCTAATTCTGTGAGGTATGCTATTGCCATTTTTATCAGGATTGCGTTAAATCTGTGTAACGATTTTGCGAGCATGATCATTTTCACTACATTAGTTCTTTGTACTCAAGAGCAAGGGGTATCTTACCATTTTCTGATATCTTCTTTAGTCTACTTTTTTAGAATACTGTAGCTTTTTATGTAATGTTCTCTTACTTCCTTTGTTAGATTGACTCCTAAGTATTTCACTTTTTGTTGCTATTATGATAGGTGAAATGGGCAATGTAAATTGAAAATGGTGAACTCACAACAGATCTTGCAGAAATCTAGAAGATCATCAACGCTTTGAGCAACTCTACTCAATTAAGATGGAAAAAGCAGAAGAAATGGACAGATTCCTAGATATATATGAATCACCAAAGCTGAATCAAGAAAATATGAACATTCTAAATAACTGTCAGTCAATGAAATTGAAGATGTACTTAAAAATATATCAACAAAAGAAAAATCAAGCTCTGATGGATTTACTGCTGAATTCTACAAGAAATTTAGAGATCACTTGTCACTACTCCTCAAACTCTTTAATGAAATTGAAAGAGAAGTAATACTCTCAAAATCAGACCTGGAAGCAAGAATTACCTTGATACAAAAACCAGAGAAGGATCCAACCAAAAAAGAGAAATACAGGTTAATCTTCCTAATGAACATAGATGAAAAAATTCTCAATATGATACTGGCAAACAGAATGTAGCAAATCACCAAAAAGATTATTTATCACAACCAAGTGGGATTCATTCCAGCAATGAAGGGATGGTTCATTGTATGCAAATGAATAAATGTATTATACCACACACACAGAAGCAAAGCCAAAAACCACTTATTCATTTCAACAGATGCAGAAAAAACAGCATTTGGCAAAATCTAAAGTTCATTCATGATAAAATCCTAAAACAAATAGATATGCAAGATCTTTATCTTAATCTGATAAAAATCCTACAGAAAATTGAAATAAATGGTCTTCATTTAAATCTGATACAAGCCATGTATGACAACCAACAGCCAACATCATACTACATGGTCAAAAACTGAAATCTTTCATTCTAAAATCAGAAACAAGAGAAAGATGTACACTATCACCAGTCCTATTCAATATAACTCTGGAAACATTAGCCAGAGCAATTAGGCAACAGAAAGACATAAAAGGAATAAAGATAGAAGTGGAAGAAGTTAAGATATCTTTATTTGCAGATGACATAACACTCTACATAGAAGACTCCAAAAATTTCACCGAAAGACTTCTAGATTTAATAAGCAAATTCAGTAGCATAGCAGGATACAAAGTGAACACTCAAAAATCAATAGCATACCATACACAAATAACAAAAACACTGAGAGAAAAATTAACATTGAGAACTCTTAAAATGTAGTCTTTTAGTAGATTTTCAGAATATACTATATTATTAATTGTTACCATAATATGTCACACACCATCACTTATTCATCTTATAACTGAAAGTTTTACCTGTTGACCAAAATTTCCCCATTTCTCCACAAATCCTGGGACACACCATTATAATTATGCTTTATTTCTATGAGCTTGACTTCTTTATAATCCAGATATAAATTTGAAACTTTCAAAAGAAATAAATAAATGATGTTATTTTTATAAGATATGCTGGTTTGAAATTTTAATGTGAAGGTGATTGAAGATATTTAGAGGCATTTTAAATTGTCATTTCATCTGATTGTTTATAAAGAAACAGAAAAAAAGAGAACTACTCAGAAACATTCCCAGAGCATTTAGTCACTGATTTGCCTTTCAAAATAACTACCTGAAGAAATGCCTCTATTTTTAAAATATTTGAAATAAATGGAGAATATTTATTTAAACATTCTGTCAAATGAATGTGAAATATTAAATGTGAAATGAGTTGGACTCAGAGGTACATCTCTAAGAGGAAACTGTTTCCAAAATTTTATTTAATATACATAAATCATAAAAGTCTTACATTAGTCAAGCCATTTCATATTTAAGATTTCTGATTTACTAAGAGACTTTTTAAGTGAGCAAAAATGATTCAGAATTTCAAAACAATATACTAAGAGATTAACAATGGTTAATATATTGTGTATTATTGTCTTCAAAGTAGTTGCTCAGATTACAAGATATAGGCATAAAAAATGATCAAACAATGAAAGAACAAACTGCTCTTTTTGATGAATTAACAGAGATTAGTAGTATAATTATTTATCTCTTCCCTTCTTTCTTTTCTCCTTACCATTATCCCAGGTGTTATTTCCTTTTAAGCAGTTTCTTCCTGCTTCATTTTTGCAATAGCTCATGTAGGTTTGGATCTTATTTACTCTTTCAGTTTTTTACACTAAGGAGACAATATGTTGATTACATATGCAAATCTGGTGTATTTCACTTATGAGTATGGTCTCAAGTTGCAACCATTTACCTACAAAAGCCACAAGCTTATCCTTCTTTATAGCTGAGTAGTACTCAATTGAATAAAAATATAACTTTTTTTATCCATTCCTCAGTTGATGGGCATTTGAATTGTTTTAAGGATTTAACTATCAAAAATTGTGCTTCTATAAACACACTTTCACATTTATCACTGTGGTATGATGTTTTCAATTCTTCTTGGAAAATACTTAGAGAGGAATAGTTGGATCAAATGAGACCTTCAAATCAATTTTTTGAAGAGTCTCCACACTTTATTTTTCCACAGTGGTTGCACCAGTCTACACTCCCACCAACAGCAGAGAAGTTTTCCTTTTTCACCACAGTCCCTCTAGTATTTGTTATTGGCTGATTTCTTGATGATAGCCATTCTTTCTGAAGTGATATAGAATCTCAGTGTTGTTTTAATTTGCATTTCTTGAATGATCAGTGATGCTGAACATTTTAAACAGTAATATTAATCATTGTTACATTCAAAATATAGCAATCTATTATAATCTCTAATATTAAAGCATAATTGTGTGACTCTGAAACTCACAATATTTAGAAATTTTAATAAGCAGACAAATATTTTTTTAAAATGCTGGACAGAATAGGAGGTAGTAGCTCAGCTAGGCTGCTTGTGTCCTACACGTGTAAATATGTGAGTTCATGTGCATGTATGTGTATCTTTGTATCATCACAGAGAGATAGTACTTTTTTTCCCAGTGCTTAGCATGAAAACTAGCAAGCCTTAGGCATACTAGAAAAATGTTCTGCCACAGAGCTACACCCATGGCCCCACAATTTTATTTAAGCCTGTCTTTCTCTAACTTTGAGAACAAAAGTAAAGGTAGACTCTATTTATCTGAAACCATATGCTCAAAGAATATCCCCAGGGGTAGAGAGCAGATTTTCCAGAAGAAAACAAACTTTCCTATTCTTAGTTACTCTGTTAAGCCTCCAATAATGTGTCAGGGAAGCAGGATTTAAATTGCAGGTAAGAAAAACCTTAAGTTTGATTTGAATTGGAGACAATTTTGCTTACACTGATAAGTTTAGCTGTAAAGCTGATGTGTGTTTTGCCTTTGGAATTTCAGTTCTAAATGTAGTGTCCTGTAGCATTAAAAATCTAGCTAAAAATGTGAATGCATAATAGAAATAAAGCTTTTTTAACTCATTCAGAAGAGCAGTGCAAAGCCAGTGTATGGTACTTTCCCATCAGAAAGATGAAGGATGAATCCTTCCTGCAGTAATTCAAGCCTCCAGGATCTGAATGACTGAAAGAAACCCTCTACCACAACAGGGCTATTAGAAGGGGTGCTCTGCAGGGTGCTTTAGAAGGACATCACTCAGCCAGACTTTGGAACAGCCTTAGACATTGTTAAAGAAACACAGATCTTAAAAGATTAAGAAGGCATTGACAAAAGTAAATGTAATGTCTGCCATGGAAATTTTAGATTGTGCAGACTATGTTTCTGTGATGTACAGTATTTTCAGACATTTTCTTGTCTACTACACTGTAAATTTTATGCATAGGCTGTACATGAGTATAAAATACTGAAAAATTTCCCTTTGGAATGTTTGCAATTAATTCTTTTACATTCAGAATATTCCAGGCAGTGACTAGTAATGAAAGGAGATAGTTAAGTACCCAGACATCAAGAAAAATGTAAATTGAAAGTTTAAAATTATGATAGGTTAGATTTTATAATTGCAAAGAGTATTTTTAATTTAACTCTGTTAACTCTTTAGTTCTATGGGAAAATGAAAGAGTATAATATGTAGTAAATTTAGATTTATTTTACAGAGTGACAACAACTTTATAAGCAATTTTGTTTTTATCTGCCTCTGACTTACCTCTCCAGGCTTTAATTTTCCTTTTCAATTTTTTGTTGCATATGACACAACCTCTGAATAAATATTTTTTCTAAAGTAACACATACAAATTGAAAGCAGGCATACAAAAACATGTTCAACATTACTGATTACTAGTGTCATGCAAAGAAAAACCACAATTGAGGTAAGCCTTCATATTGCTAGTATAACCACTATAAGAAACAAAAAGATGTGTAGAGAAGATATGAAGAAATAAAAGCTTTTGTGCAAACTGTTTAAGGAATTGTACATTATTGAAGACATTTTAAATAACATTAGGGAAGTCGCCCAACAAATTAAGTTTGGGGCTCTCATGTTGTAATGCCTGTAGGGACTTGTACCATACCGTGCTATGCTGCACTATAACATCCAGGGATGGACAGCAAGCCACTGCTCTGCCAGGCTGTGCCACTGCTCTGTAGAAAACAACACTCAGTGATCCTAAACCCAACATTAGTCAAAGAACAAAAGAAGTGGTTTAAAATAAAGAAAGCAATTTATTTGAAGGTGGGGAAAGGGGGAAGAGAGTGAGAAAAAGAGAGAATAGACATGGTAGACAGCTTCTCTGAATGAGTAGGGAGTATTCCAAAGTGAGTAACTTGTGGATTTCTTGTCTGCAGCATTTTTTGTTAAGATCTTTGTCATATAAAGGCCCTTGGAATCTGATTGGCTCCCTGACTTGTTTCATCCTCTCTCCAAATGTAGCGAAGGTAATTGGATCCTGGTACAGAGGCAAAAGGCAATAGTTAGCCACACCTAAAGGGCATTGATGATATGTAGACATTAACTAAAGAGGTCTCCATGCTATCAAAAAAGATTTTCACTATAATCAACCCTGAATTCCTAGGGCAAATCAAACCAATTAAAAAAGATTAGCAAACAAGGGAACAAAATGCCTCCAAAACTTCCAAACTGTCCCCAAACTAATTAATGGGCTATCATCAATGGGGACAAAATCAAAACTGTGCAGCTAAATTATTCAAAATGATAGCAGAGGAGGTAACAAAACAGATAAACAGTATCCTTGGAAGACTAACAGAAGTTATGAATAAGTAGAAAATGGGTCCAAAAAAATGATCAAGTCCACAAAAGAAACTAATAAAAATCAAGCTCAGTTAAACAAAATGAAGCAAAACATGAATGACCAGCATAGAAAAAAATTAAAACCCATAAAATGGTACCAAACAAATTCAGAAGATTCAAAATTCTACTAAAAGTATGGGCAACAGAAATGACCAGTGTGAAGACAGAGCACTAAAATTAGAAGACAGGAACACTTTCTGTGAGCAATTATTGACAAGTACCTTAAAAACAGTAAGAGAACATGAAAAATGGATTCCAACTTGCTAGATGACTCAAAGAAGTCTAAAATATAATTAATTGGAATTAGTGAAAAATCAGAAGACAGCAGAAATGACATGAAAAAACCTGTTTACTGAAATAACAGCAGAAAATTTTCCAAATAGAAGAAAATAATTTGACATACATATTATTGAGGCATACAGAATTCTAACTATGTCTGCTTAGATAAGAACCTCTCTAACGGGGCTGGGAGTTTGGCTCAGTGGCTTAAGTGCCTGTCTGCCAGGTGCGAGGTTGTGAGTTCAATCCCCGGTGCCACAAAAAAAAAAAAAAAAAAAAAAAAAAAAAAAAAAAAAAAAAAAAAAAAAAAAAAAAAAAAAAAAAAAAAAAAAAAAAAAAAAAAAAAAAAAAAAAAAAAAAAAACTCTCTATGACACATCAAAGACAAAATCCCAACACTAGAACAGGATGTTAAAATCTGTTAGAGAAAAGCTATAAATCTGTTTTAAAGGAAAACCCATTAGAATTACAGCAGACTTCTGAACATAAAATTTAAAGGCCAAGAGAGTTGGAGTGAAGAACGTCAAGATCTAAAAGAAAACACTTTACAACCCAGACTCATAAATCTTTCAAAACTATATTTCATTTTATTTTATTTTATTTTATTTATTTTTTTCTTTGTGGCACTGAGGATTGAACTCATAACTGTGCACCTGCCAGACAGGTGCTTAAGCCACTGAGCCAAACTCCCAGTACCAAAACTGTATTTTAAACTTATGGGGGAAAAAATATATCCATGATAAGGAGCACCTGAAGAAATTCATGACCACCACACCAACTCAAGAACCAAAAACTACTCAAAGATTTCTCACAAAGAAATACCGAAGCTAACACTGAGTAGTCTAATAGAATGAATACTTCAGGTAAGTTGAACAATTGTGTAGAAGAGGAACAAATGGAATCAGCAATAGAAAAATTAGGCAATAACAGGAATAAGTCAATACCTGTCAGTAATAATTCTCAATGTGAATGGTCTATGTTTCCCAATCAAAAGACTCTAACTGGCAGGATGGATCAAGAAACAAAATTCAGGGCAAAGCCATAGTCATTCTGAACTTGCAGACAGACCCGGGCTCCTGGTGGCGTCACTCAGGAGTACTTCACCTAACTCCCTGGGACTGGGAGGCCTTGGCCCCCCACCCAGTTAAGGTGGAGGCTCCACCCGCATTACCCGGGAGGCCGCCCTCCCTTGCTGCACGCAGGGCCCAACTCGACCGGGTCCCGTGATTCACCGCGATCCAAGAATTGGCGCCACCCTCACAGGAACACCCGGTCAGCCTCGCAGGACACAGGGCAACACAGGTTCTAGAAGAAAATGACAAAACGTAAGACCAAGAGGCAGTCTCTGTCCCCCTGCCCACAAGAACAAACCCAGGAGACACTGAAATGGAAGACAGTGGGAGTCACACAAAGGGACTTTCTGAAATGATAGAAAATGCAATAAAGAAACAGCTCAATGAAGCTATAGAGAAATTCAAATCAGAAATATTCTCTCAGCTAAAAAATGAAATGAGAATCATTATTAA